>JADRCO010002331.1:0-14130 GCA_021464525.1 Rhizophagus sp. LPA8_4_AMF
AGATTAAACTTTAAAAGATCAATAATTTCACAAATTATAAATGGTTAATGGAAATTTTACTTGTTTACCATAATTTGTGCATACCTGGAATACTGATAAATTCCTGAAACGGGATGAAATATTTAAATTCACCAAATTTATATATAATTTATACTTGTTTTAAACTATTTTGTACTATTTTGTATCATGTCATATTAACTTTTTAACTTTATTTATCTCATAATTTAAAAATTTGCGTCCCTTTTTTAACAAATAAAAAAAAAATTTTTTTATTGAATTTATGTGCGCACGGTTTTTTTTTTTTTTTAAATATATTTACATTAATTATTTTTTTTTTTTTTTTTTTTTAATAGTCACAAGAGGCTTAAAATGGGTATTACATAATTTCGATCCTAGAGGTCCTGTGTAAAGTGTGATGTCATTTAGAATAAAGACTTTGCATGACTTCATCTTGCAGAAAAAGATACTCTGATAAACAAAAATGTCCCTAAATTAAACTTTGGGATTTTTTTTTCCTTGAAATTTATGCAGATCGTAAAATTAATAACGTCAGACTGATATTTTTTCTGCAGATTATAGTTGGATTTTCTGGTAGGCCAAAATTATTTCTTTAATTTCTTTATCAAAACAGAAATCAATACGAATTTATATAAGTTACTATGGCTTTGAACAAACAAACTACTTAATATAAACAAAAAAAATTTTTGGTGTTTGATCGACAAAACAATTATATCTGTTCCCGTTCCAGTTTGCGTCAAATATTTATGATCAGATGACCTTCCTTAACCAATCATTTCTTCCTTTCCATTTAATGATTGGAAAGAATTACTTGCAGACTAATCTCAAAAAAATTTTTAATCGGATGAAATGGAATAAAAGAAGGTTTTTTTTTGAAATGTTTTTTTTACACAAATTTTTTCAATGCCGATAAAATGACATCATGCACTGCGCCATTTCCTTTAAGAGAACCAATCTTAAACATAAATTTATATTAAATAATTTATATTCTTTTCTTTTTGAACTCATTCATGTAAATTTAATTGTTTCAAGATTATCTGCTTTTTTGTTACGATTAAAAATTGGGCGATAAAAATTTTAATTTGGTTGTTTTTTAAAAACAAAAATGTAAAAATATTTTTTTTTTTTTAAAAAATAAATAATTTGGGTTTAATACCCATAAAGAGTCTGGTACCTAAGTTATAAGGAAATTCGGCTGGGTTCTTCCTTTATATAGCTCATAAAAAAAAAATCACTACCATTATGTCATTAAAATAATTATTAATTTTTTCAGTCAAATTCAATCCGTTTTTTTTTTATATTTTTTTTTTTTTTATTTTGGTGAACAAAATAATAACAATAATAATAATAATAATAATAATAAAATTCAAATTAAAAAAAAAAAAAATATATAATATTTATATAAATATATAATACATATATGTTTATCATAATATCATATATATACATACTACATATAAATTTTTCATTCCCTTGTATTCCAAGAATATATTTCGTCTCACCTTATTCACTGACCTTTCATTCATTTTATTTGTCTAATTGAAAATTTTCATAATTTACAGTCGTTACATGCATTAAAAAAAAAATTTCATACATTTATATATATACATGATAGTACATTATTGATGTGCATTATTCAAAACAAAATTTAACTTCTATTTCATGCTCCCATGCAATTTTTCGTATCCCTTGTATCCCTTCTTTTTTCTCAATTATCACTATTTAAAATCCTATTTTGGTTTATGTATGCATATTTAAAATATTTAAATGCATTTTTTTCCGACCTGACCTGTTGACCAGCATTTACATCATATCAGATAATGTTCGTGTAAACAAAAAATGATTATAACACTATCTCGCATAAAATTATCTCTTTTTTGTGATTTTGTGATTTGTTTTCCTATAAATATTTGCAATTTGACAAAATCCTAATAAAAAAAAGAATTCACGTGACTGAATTAAAAATTCAAAATATCTAGATTTTTTTTTAGCCTTTATTTCTTATTATAATACATACATACATACATATAAATATTTTGTAAATCAGAGATTTACATTTGAAAGAAAAATGAAAAAAAAAAAATATTCCTGAATTAAAATACGTATCACAAAAATTGTTGGTTTAGGCAGATCTCTTTAACATTATTAAAAAAAAATAAAGAGGAGAATAAGAATTATATAATAATAATTTATAGTTATAGAAACATCAAAAACATTTTATTCAAAAAAGAAATGTTGTTACTATTTATAAACTAACTATGCTACAATTCTTTCTTTAAGATTTATCTCGCGCTTTAGCAATAATTTCCTCTTCAGTTTTAATATTAACTTCTTGTTTAATATGTTCAACAATTTCGATATCATCATCAGAAATAGATAAAGCTTTAATTGATTCATTTTGAAGATCTTTTATAGATGATGGATCTGGTTCTCGTTCGGCTTTAATCTTTGAAAAGAAAGATACTATTTAATAAATTGAATATGGAAAATTTTTTAAAGTCAAGTTAAAATATTTTACCATAGCTTCACTATCCGAAGCCAATAATTCGTTCCAACCCGGTGCAGATTTTAGGACATGCTTGACTTTTCCTAACATGAAAAAAAGAGGACAAAATCAGTGTTGATGAAATAATAAGTATAATACCGATATTCAAAATTCTGGGTTTCTTTTTTTTTTTACCACGGAGAAGTCTTTCTTTTTCACGAGCAATAACTAAAGGGTCATCATCAGCAACATGACTGGGGGGGGAAATAAAATTTCAATATTTAATTATTAGAAATATTAGTTTATATTACAGTCAGAATTCAATATAACAAACCCTCCGGTTCAATGAAAAAAAATTTTCTATATCGAAATTTATAAGTTTGAAATGTCGATTTTTTATACGTTCATATATATATTAAAATTCGCTTTATCGAAATTCGTCATTATATCGAGTTCTGATAGTAGAATTAATATTATTGAAAGATACTTTACCTTCCAAATGGTGTATACCATCTTCTTTTAATGATAGGATTCGTTAATAAACGGCGAGGCAAAATCATCTTTTATAAATTTTATAAAAAAACTTGAGATAAATGAAAGAGAGAGAAGAAAAGTTTACTAAATAACATGAGAAATTATTAAATTCATTATATAGAGAAACTACGTAATAACTTGCTAAAACGCGCATAGCGCAACTTTAATTTCAAACTCTAACTTCAAATATCTTGAAACAATTTCGTAGCTTTTTCTTCACGCCCATTAATAAATGGTTAATTATCACTGGATGTGTGATGGATGTGATGGATGTGATGTCAGTGTCAACATAGACGAAACTAAATGTAGCTAATATTTTTTTTTGGAAAACCATCTAATAAATAAAATTTATAGAGAAGAAAATTTATTATTTTCTTTGAAATGTTTGGTTGTATCGTAGCCGGTAGACTGGTAAATTTAAAATTATTCTTTAAACGGATATAAACTAAAAATTTCAACGAGAGGGTTTTTTTTTTGTTTTATAGATTCAAACTAATCTTCAACAAGTTGACGTAAATAAATATACTTTTGAACTTCCTGATGCAGCAACAATAAATCATATTGTGGTTTTTTTACTTGGGACTATTCCTTTTGATCCCGGTTATGCAGCAACTGTTCATTTTTTATGGCCAGGGAATGAAAATGGTTGGAAATTATTGGGCATGTAAGTTATTTTTCAATAATCAATGAAAGATATCGATAGTTAAAAAAAAAAAAATTTTTTTATTTTAGGCTTTCAAATGAAAAACCGAGCGCAATTTTTCGTCTTCGTGGATCAATTATTCCATCAACAAGTGGACCGAATACATTTAATACAAGATTATTAACAAGTGGTGAAAGTAATTCCGTTCAATTTGGCGCAAATATTTCTACAATAACTGCCACGTTGGGAATTTCAATTGAACCAATTAATGTAGTTGAGCAACAAATTTCATCCTTACCACAACAAACTAATGCGTCAATTCCAGATTATACTGCTCAAATTTCTGCTAATATTCTTAAAAATCTTTATAATTATGTTACATCTTTTGCTACTTTAATAGTCCCTTTTGATGCACAAAAGATTGGTATAGGAAACTCATATATATCAACAAAAATTTTTCAAGATTGGTACGATGGATTTATGAGAAAAGTTATGATGGACCCAAATATTGTATTAAAAAATGAACCCAACGTTATTTAATAAAAATTCTTTTTTATTTTTTTATTGCTATAACATACCAATTATCCTTATTATAATCTGATCTAATTATTTTTGCTAAACCCGTATTTAAGACAAGTTCATCTAATTCACCTTTTTTAAATAAATGATAATATCTCTTATATACAATTTCTTCTCGTTTTTCATTTTTATCAGCAGGAATAACCCAAGGAACAAATACATCTTGATAATTTTCATCAAATTTTCTACGTGATTCAGTTTGTTCCATAGCCCAAACGTATATTAACACTTTTGATCCTGGTTTTGCAATTCGAAATAATTCCTATATTGAGATTAAAAAAAAATGTTTAAACTACAAGAATTACAAAGAACTACACGATTACAGGAATCAAACCTTTATCGCTGCAATTCTTCTTTCTGGAGTTGTAAAATGATGAATTACAGCTATTGAAGTAACGAAATCCTTAAAAAAGTTATTATCAAGTTAATGAGAATAATTATAATCTAAAACGTTGAATATTAAAAAAATATTTATTTATATAGTAATAGTATTAGTCCTAATTCGATTATAACAATAACTTATTGATTTTAAAAGGATACAAAACATTCGTTTCGATAAGGTAAATTTAATGCGTCACATATTAGACTTTCAAATCCCCTTGAAGAGCTTATCTCAATTAAATTTGAACTTCTATCAGCACCGATTATATAAATATTTCGATTAACATCTAAATATTTTCCATTACCACTTCCAACATCAATTCCAATACTTCCAATTTCTAATTCTTTCAAAAATTCTTCAACAACAGGCCATGGTTTGTATCTGGTACTACTAAAATGTTGAGCTATTTTTTCATATACGTCATGTACATATTGTTGTTCTTCTGTAATTGGATTTAAGGATTTTGTATTTTCGGACAAAAATGCTTGAGTTGGAGATGATTTTTTACTTGCCATTTTTATTTTATTTTTTTTTTTTAGAACTTTTTTTTTAGATTTTTATTAAATTTTTAGAAAATCGGTTTTGATTGGATAATAAATAATAATAAGGAAATTCTTTTATGTTTCAAATATTATGAAATATTACGTAATTTATTACCAACACATTTTTTAAATTTTAATGATTTTTTTACACAAATAAACGCCAATCGAGTTATTAGACTGGATTTTTTTTTTTTTTAAAGAATAAAGAATTCAGAATCTTTAGAATTTTACATTCAGAATAAAAGAATTCAATGATTGTTAATTTCGGATACTTCTTGAATGGCATCATTTCGTTCCACATCGTCCACAACAATTATTGATAAATCATTTCCTTCATTACTATTATTTATGGCAGATTGTTTTCTTGAATGATACCAATTTAAAAAGAAATACAAGAATACTATTATACCATCTAATGTAAATACTGATATGTAATTAAATGATGCTAATGTATCAAAAGGTGGTGGTCTGAAAACTAATGAAGATTAATAGATTTAATGAGTTTAACAGTAGAGTGGAGAATTATAAAGAGTTTTTATAGATAAATAAAACTTACTCAAACTTAGAACAGAAAACAAGGCTCCTAATATATCCAATGCCATAAATATCAATGAAATACCAATTACACGTTTTAACTCTATATATATTTATTATTAATAAAAGTAAATTATAAAAAAAAGTAATTTTTAAAAAAAATATTCTTACGATATATTTTTATATACTGTGGTACGAAACCAATAGTTAATAAGACTACTGGTATAATTCCGCAGACAATTTCAGCCCAATTAACGTTTCTCATATTCGCGTACTATACGTAATAAACATCAGATAAATTATATTTAAAAAATTAAGGATATTATAATGATTTTTTTTACTTACTCTAATTCCATAAACACCTCCAACCTCAATCCCAGTAAACAATATCGCCAATATTACGAATAAAACACCACTTTTTATTTTACTACCTTCGAATATAGACGGACAATAATAAAAACATTGTACATAAATGAATAAAGAAATTATGCCAAAGATTTGTGGTTGAATCAATAAAGGAATTGATAAATCCAGGACTATTGCGTAGATTCCAAAAAAAATACTACCAGTCGTCTAAATTAGGAGACATTTAATAATTACCGTGAGAATTCAAAATGTATGCGTTATTTTTAGTATAATAATATTTACCCATAAGAGGAACATTGCTCGAGCAAGGCCTATAAATGGTTGGTAAGTATGATTTATGATTTAATTTTGGTAAAGTTATTATTAAACTTACCCTTGGTGGATTTTCCCCGCCAATTTTTATATGCTGAATCACATGATTAATTGAATCAAAAAGAAGGTTTAACAAGCATCGATAAGAAGAAATTTCACGTTGAGAAATACATCGATAAGAAGAAATTAATTATTCATTTTACCTTGTGGAGCCAATTGAAATGACCAGAAAATTGTCCCTATGAGACCAAATACATTTTCTAAAATAACATAATGACTTGGAATTGTGTTTTCACCTTTCATCATATTTTTTTTTTTAAAAAAAAAATTCGGGTAAAGAGGGCAAAGAAAATTATTATTTTTTCATGGAATCGATCATTCATTTTTATAAGCCTTTTTAGTTTATTTTAAAATTAATCTGTTATTCTGTTTAGACTTTTTTTCTTATTTGATCTTTGGATCTGAATTGTAATACAATTTTCTAAAATAGTTATTATATAAATGATCTATGTCCAATGGCTGATTAATGCACCATTGATTTTATTTGTTTATTCAAAATTTTTTCCATTAAAAATAAATAAAAAAATAATACGTATTTTTTTTTTAAAAAAAAAAATCTTTGAAATCATGAATTATAAGCCATTTACACAAAACTTTCACCAATATAAAATTTTTTTTCTTCCTCCCCCCAAAAAATTATTAATAAACAAACCTTAACAACAAAATGATAAAAGATTAGATATTGTTTAATAATAAAGTGATCAACGCCTTCATGGTGACCCAAACCGGGCGTTCGGAGATTTTACGCGTTCAAATCATCTATCATCTTAAAATTATTAATTCTAGAAATGTGTTTTTATTCGTGTTGTATATTAAAAAACTGGTTTCTGCCAAGAGAAAATATCCACGTATATTATTAATTACTAATTTTTTTTTTCACAAAAACCATTTCAAATTTCTTTTTATCTCTCGCAATTTTTTTTTTTCTTTTCAATTTTTTAACAATTTTTGTTATACTAAGATTAATGAACGCTAAAAATACACATAATTTACAAAATGTCATTTATTTAAAGAATGGGAAAGTTAAGGACGCTCTTTTAAAGATTATTAACGATATAAATATATAATTCCATATTCGATATCTGATATTGTTTTAAGTAGTATAGTATAGTGAAATAATTACACAATATAATCATATGAAAACGTATAATGATTTGTTTCACGTGATCACGCGTTAAATTTTAAAAGTCACGTGTAGAATCGGTTTGTGTAACGTCATTAAATAGAATATAAAAGCAAAAAAGCGCTTATAGTAAAGTTATAAGATCTATTGATTATTCCACCTTTGTTAAAAAATATTTTATTTCTAATTCCTTTTTTTTTTCAAAAAGAAAAAACATGGCACCAATATTACCTGTTGATTGTTTTGAGGAAATATTTCGCTTTTTGCAGGAAGATAAAACGTCTTTGCATTCTTGCATTCTCGTCAATCGTCTTTGGTGTGAAAATACCGCCCCTTTTTTATGGCGACAACCTTTTTTTTTCATTGGTACAACTCCATCAGAAAAATTAATACGGACATATATTTCATGTCTTAATGAAAAGGATAGAAATCTATTAATATCAAATGGGATTAAATTACCAAAATTATTATTACCTCCTACTTTTAATTATGTAAAATTTTTACGTCATTTTAATCTAGAAAGACTTCAAAAATCTATACCAAGGTGGATTAAAGTGAATCAACAAACAATTGAAGAAGGAACTCAAGATATGCTTCTTTATGTACTTCTTAGATTCATCACAAGATGTTGTCCAACTCTTGAATCTGTATATCTTGTGTTAAATTCTCGACCAATAAGATTATTTTCTACTGATAAAATTGGAGATTCTATACTTATTCAATCTAAATTTGATGATTGGTCTAATAAGTTTACAAGTATTAAAAATCTTTCAATTGATTTTACTGATTGGATAATTTATAAATCTTATAATTTTAATGAAGATAATGAAATTCATAATATTGCAAAATTAATAAAATCTCAAGATATTCTTCAACATATTAAACTTATAGGGAAATATCAAGTTTGTCCAAAAATTATTATTTCATCTTTGGGTGATACTTTAATAGAGGTTGAATTTTATAATTTGAATTTTGAAGATGATACTTCAAATATATTAGAATGTTGTAAAAATTTACAAGTCTTAATTTTTGATGGATGTTATTTTCCAAAGGAATCAAAAAAGCAACCTTTAAGTAGTGCTTTACTTCCTCAATTAAGAAAATTACATATAATTGAAACAGACTTTAATTTTAATGATGATGTTCTGCTTTCATTAATTCGAAATGCGAATTCAAACTTACAAGAATTTTACATTACTCGTCATGTATATCATCATAATTTTGAGAGTTTACAAAAGATTAATTCTGCTTTGGCAAAATATTGTTCAAATATGAACTCTCTTAACATGCCATTTTATGCTAATGAATTGACTTATATTTCAACATTTATTAAAGCTTTCACAAAACTTAGAAATTTATCAATTGGTAGTCGATGGTTTGATGAGAGTCCGATCGATTATTGTTCATTTGAATTTGGACGTTCATTACCAACAACTTTACAATGTTTTGAAATCAATATGCCATGTTCTTTTACTGCCGAATCATTTGAGATGTTTCTCGCGTTATTAAAATCTCCTTTAGAAATACTAAGAATTCCTTACTGTCAATGTATATCAGATCAACATTTAGATGTTATTACGCGTTATCTTGGGAATAGTCTTAAAAAATTGGATATAGAGTGGGCTGATTGTGTGACTAAAGAAGGATTTTTAAAAGCTCAAAATTATATAAATTTTATTTATATAAAAAATCACGAAGAATTATTTAGATAAGTATTTTAGTAATTTTTATAATGTTTGATAATGTTGGTCAGAAATTCAGATTTTAGGTTATCTTACCAAAATTTAAATAAATTATGATATTGACCAATCATCTTGTAACACATTGATCTTTGTTGTGCTACTTTAACATCATTAACATATATATATTTTTTCTTTTTTTTGGGGGTTTTTTCTTTTTATTTTATTTTATTTTTAAAAAATCCAAGTTTTTTCAGTTATGTATAATCTCGCTCAACGCGCAAATGCGATATTCGCATTTGCAATGACAGTACATTTTGGCCTTTTGTTGGCGATAGCGATAAGTTCACTTTATATAACTTCTAATCCTATAGGAAAAGTTGATGTTAAGGAACTTAACATATGGTTATATAACTATGATAATAAAGAAACCGAGTTCGCATTCATAGAAATGAATATTGATGCTGGTAAAATTTACAAATAAAATTATTTCTCTTATATGTATGTGTAGTAATTATTAAATTTTTTTTAGCATCGATGTAAATTTTATATATTTATTTACTTTAAGACTTAACCTCCCTCTTCAATTGGAACACCAAACAATTGTTTGTTGCTGTCGTCGCCGAATACGAGACTAAATCACATGTAAGTTTGTTATATTAAATTATTGTATATATATATATATATATTTATTTATTCTAATAAAATATTATATTATAGGAATTGAATCAAGTAGTTTTATGGGATTCAATTATTCAATCAAAAGAAGACGCCTATATTAAAGAAGATAAAGTGAGAAATGAAAAATATGAATTTGTAGACATCACACCTAAATTTGGGTAAATATAATTAATTAATTGTGAAAAAAAAAATTCTTTGCTGAATTACATTTATTTATCTACTCTTTTTTTTATATATATATATAATTTAAAAGTGAAGTAAAAGCAAATTATTCAATATATTGGGATTTGATGCCTTACGTTGGATTTTTAGTGAACGGAAAAACCGAATCAAATCAAACCTTCTCATTTCCTGCTCCTAATTATTATAATTAATAATTTATTATTAAATTTACAATAATATTTTTTCTTAAATATTTTTCTTTATTTTTTAAAAAAAAAGATATATAATAAATTTTAATAATAAAATTTAACTTTTTCCTTTATTTTCTGAGGAGGAATATGTGAATGGATCATCCTTACGTGCTTCGACCAATAATTTGTCAATTTGTTTTTGTTTTACAGCAATCTAAAAATATTTATTTTTTTTTTGAAAGGAAAAATTAAATAAAATTTTTAAAATTATATAACTTGATAATTATTTTAATTTTTTACCATAACACAATCCTTATATTTTTTGAACAATTCTTCGCATTCTGGTCGTATATCTCCTTTGAGAAATTTTTCAGAGTACCACTTATTAAAACATGCATCGTATTCTTTTTTGAGTTCGTTACACTGTGAGCCTATGCTTTGTGACATTATTAATTAAATCAATATTGATGACCTAGAAAAAGGACTTGTTCGAGGAAAAAAAAAAAAAAATATGATTTTTTTGATTTTTTTGAGGTACAATTTTAAACTACTTATCAAATCTAAAGCAACATATGTCATCATTGTCATTAACCCACGTGTGTGTAGCACAACAAATTAGTCCAGTTTTATGCCACAAAAAAGTATAATTATTATTTCTCTCACTTTTCAAATGGAATTCCCACCGAGTGAATCTATTTTACAGGATTATGAAAATTCTCTCGAAGCGATACAAAAAGAGAAAAGAAAAATCAAAAAAAATATTCATAAAAAACTTTTACAGGTAATATAAACAGGCTCAAAAGCATTTATTAAATGACATTTTTATTAATTATTAAAAATTGTTGTATTCGAATAGTCATCCGAAGATGTTGGATCAAGTGTTCAAATTGATGATAATAAATCGTTAAAAGATCTGGAAAATGATTATCATAAAGTATTTGAATATAGTTTAATTACGTTTAATTAAAGATTATTTTAAAGTTTGAGATTCAATCAATTTTTTTATCCTTAATATTAATAGATATATTTGAGCGAAGTTAACTTATCAGAAAAATTGATGTTTACAAAACAAATTTATCGTTTGTTATTCGAAATTAATGATACACAAAAAAGGTATAAAATTTAGATATTAAATAATAATATTTGAATTAATTATATAATACTATTTTATTAAATACCAAAAGTGATGAATTTAAACCTTTTATTGAAAAGTATGAAGAGGAAGTATGGATAAATGACATGCAAAATTTGGATAAAGAATTTCTAAATACTCCCTGTAAGTATATGAACTTTTTATATAGTAATATTTTACTACCCTAAAATTTTTTATTCATGATAGATACGATTCAAAAGATGTTAACCGTATATGAAAATGACGAAAATGACGAACCAGATAAAATTTTAACTAAATGGTATTGGCAGTTGAAGGCGGATTTACGTCATGTTCCTTTCAAAAAAAATTTAACATCTTTAGGTAATTAACTAAACGTACGTATTTATATTCTTTTGCACAATTTTAAAAAAAATTTTTTTTCTCATTTAAAAAAAAAAAAGAACTTTTACTTGTCGATGTCGTCGCGTATGATATAACTTATAATTGCAACAAACCTAACAAACCAATGTTAAAATTCAGTTCGCGTCATTCTGGTCATATCGTACAAACCTGTGTTACTAGGTTTGTATAATACGATGATTTCCCCCCTTTTTTTCCCTTTTCGTTAACAGTTTTTCGGATAAATTATACTTGTAGTGACTCCATAAATGGCCGTTTTAAAATTAATTTCGATCTTCCTCTTATTAAAGCTATTGAAAAATTTCATGAACTTTCATCTGGCATAGACTTTCCTAATTTTATAAAGTACGTAATTTGGAATGAAATGGATGAATTATTTGAACATGAATAAAAATGGAAGTATATTTTATTGCATCATTATTTGATCAACTCTAAAATAAGTATGACAAAGCTATTGAGTTACAGAGAATTTTCTACACTTTTCTAAAACATTCTTGATCATATCCATTAATATTTTTCAACCCTTTTTAAATTTTCTTCACCTCCCGTCAACTTATCTCCCTTTAACTGTTAAAAAGTATACAGTTAATAAACAACAAAATAAATTTCTTACAAAAAAAAAGTCAGTTTACCGTTTTCGTGTACATTTATTTTTCACATACTCTGCTTTTTTTCCTTTTATAAGCTTACTCAAAAGAAAAAAGAAACGAAAAAAGAATATTTCAATATGCTTTCTTCTACACCAAATTATCATGAGTTTTACAATTCTTCCGACTTTCAACATTTTAAGAAACGTCCATTTGATCAAAATCACTTTGATATAGAACAGACTGCATATAACATATACAAGAAATTTAAACCCACACCATTAGAATCTCTAAATCCTTTATCGTCTCAACAAACAACTTCTTATACGACTCCTTTCCGTTCTTTTCGCTCGAGAACTAACCATTCATCTTCACCTGACTTATCTAGATTAAATTATGACGAACCAAATTTACTTTCAGATACTCCTCGAATTATCGATTTATCCACGGGAGAATATTTAAAATTAATTCCATCCGTGGATCAATTACAAAAAAATAGAAAACAAAAACGTCCTATAGATTCAGTCGAGAATCAAGACGAATTATCAAATTCCCTTGGAATTATGGAAGAAAATAAAGAAGACCTGATAAATGATAGTTTACTTCATTCACCTAAAAGAATTCGAACTTCTAAAGAACATATGTGTAATTTTATTGAAGAAGAGGAAGAAGAACTTGATCATAGAGTCCATAAACCCTTCGATATAATAAAAGAACTTAAAATTGGATATAAAGCAAATACTGCAGATATTCCGAAAAATCCTCAACCCTCTCAATCCTTGTCATTATATGTTCATGGAAAATATCCAAATATAAAATTTACTGTTCCTTATCAAAAAGCAATTGCTAAATATATGCGTGCACAATTCCAGCATTTGAATAATAACGTGGAATATGAGAATGAAGGGAAAGAATTAATTTTATATAATCCAAGAAACGATGGATTTAAGAATTCTTTTGTTGATTTGAATGATAAAATATTTGAAATTTCTAAAGAAACAATGGATTTGGAGGATTTGTATGGTCATAATGGTGGGGATGAGGATCAAATGGACATAGACTAGACTGCTAAACTGAATTGTGTAAATTTTTTTATTGATTTTAATAATTATGATATATTACTAAAGTGATTCAGTACAAATGAGGCAAAGTTTGCTATACTCATACTATTGTGGCGTAATAGCCGGACGTAAATAAATATTTTCACAAAACTTAATCAGTTTAGTCCTTTCCAATAATAACCAATTAAATAACACAAAAAACTAGTTTAAAATGAGCAAATTTTACTGATTAAAATTTGTCCAAAAAATTATATTTATTATATATAATCAATCATCAAATAAATTACTTATTTTACTTATTATTCATATAAAATTTACCAGTTGAAATTATGTTTACCATTTTAGCATTGACCTTTTTATTTTTGGCAAGCAACTTTATTTATATGAAAGGGAAGTCAAAAGATAAATCAGAAGTATATGGCATAGATATTAAGTGATTCATAAAATTATTGTGAGTACTTTAAAGAAAAGGAGATTGGAGATGGCAGATCAGAATCCATAATTATAAAGCACAGGTCGAAATTAGTTAAATAGGATATCAATAGGTTATAAATAAGTTATCAATCAGCTATCAATCGGCTACCCTATTGGTAGCCGATTGAACTTGCGCCATAATCCGTCACCAATCAGGCAGGCCGATTGATAGCTGATTGATAGTCTATTGATAAACTATTGATA
>JADRCO010002332.1:0-14129 GCA_021464525.1 Rhizophagus sp. LPA8_4_AMF
TCCCAGCCAAAAACTGATTTGGAACGATATTCTACATTTACAATAATTGTTGGCATGTTTAGAAAATGTAAAGAAAAAGATTATTTAAACGATCTGATGATTTATATCGTGATACCCATTTGTCCATTACATATCATAATTATACAATAAAAAAAATACATATAAAAGAATTTTATATAAAAAAAAAGCCGCCCCCGTATCATTTTTAAAATTTTATGTTACGAGAAACTAAAAATTTTTTTTGCTCGGCCTAATCGTTTATGTTTAATAGGACAAGACTAGTAATTTTGTTAAGGATTACATCATACTTTCCAGTAACGAAGAATTTACATCGATTTTGTATTTTCGATTAAATACCGAGCATTAGGTAGCCATAAAGTACCATGTTATATATTGGAAATGGAAATCACAAATATCTACATAATTACAGTTAGAAATAATGATCACGCCATAATTATTTCTTTATTTTTGCAAGTAATATATTAACTGAATAGTAAACAATAGTTAAAGATTTAGTAGTTAAAAATCATCTCCGTTGAATATTAATTAAAAAAAAATATAACAGTAAGAATAAAAAGATAGCGGGTGTGACAATATTACTAATGATTTAGAAGAAATATTTAAACCGCTAGATAATTAATAAAAGTGAAAGAATCTCTTGTATTTTAATTTTAATTTTTTTTAATTTGGATTTTTATTATTAAATATCTTCATAAATAATTATCTTTTCTTCTTTATACAAAACATTACTCAAAATTCTCTCAGAAAAAAGTAGTTTAAACAGATGATTCCATTACCTATCAATAACGAATAAGAATATTGACTTAAGTCTTAAAAAATTGCTTAATAAGATTTTGGGAATAATCATAAATTCAAAATATTTAACAAGCCAAATATCACTCCGACAGTTTTTGACATGGTTTTAAAGTAAGTAAGTTTTTATATTTTTATAAGCTAAAATCACTGATGGCTCAAATTACTGATCAGGTGTCATTTGGGCCATTTCAAACCATTAGTGACCTGGTCATTCGCCATCACTGCTGGATATAACAATATTCAGACATCATCATGGCTATATCCAAATTATTAACGCTAAAAAATTGTTGAGACGTAAAAGATTTTTTAAAGGAAATTAATATATCATCTCTATATCATAAAATCTTAAAAAAATCTTTGTTAAAAATAAAACCAGTTTGTATTAAGACGTATAATTATTAATTCTTCAAAGTATAAAACTATCGCATGGATCATGAACGTAAAATCTTTTAAGCGTATCATTTAGAAAATTTAAATTTATTTGTTTTATTTTTGCGTTTTGTGGAAAAAAGCAATATTTATCCTAATTGAAATTTTATTTTACTTTAATTAGTTCATCCTTTATGACGCAATCATTACTAATACTGTAGACTTCTCGAGTCTATCAAAAGTATATAAGACAACATCTTAGACTTTCAAAGACTTTCAAGTTTCAAACCTTCTCTTTATTTTTCTGCAATTTGTTCTTTACCAGGACCTCGTCACTTGTTATTATAATGTTCTGGATACCTATAAAAATAAAACGCATCTATCTTGAATTCTTTAACTTTCAATTAAGAGGAATTAATGAAAATGAATGAGATAAACAATTGAACGAGATGAACGAAGACCTTGATTATGATGACTTACTTCAAACTAATGAAGAACTAAAAACTCGTTCAACACTTGGATTTCAAATTACAGAACAAAATAAACTTACATGCAATACTTTTATTTTCACTGAAAATATATAAGCAAATTGAAGCGAAAAGAAATATTGCGTTTTAGAGACAAGGTTTCCACCTTCAATAATAAAATAAAAGCAAGGTTGGGTTTTAGTTATTGATCAGAATAGTAAATGCTTTTAACAGAAAGATTTATCAAAACAAAGTTGACTTTGAAAAGGAAGATATGAATGTTTACTGAAGTTAAAGAATATTTTAATTGAAGAAAAATGTCTTTTGAAGAATTTGAATTATTAATTAGGCTGAAAAAAGAAGGTAATTTTGAATTCTATCAAGATAAAATTAAAACCTTGGATGAAGCTAAAAAAGATCTTAAACCCGATTTTCCAGAAGATCTAAAAGATTTTAAAATCCCATTAAAAAAGCTTATTAATGCATTGGAGGGTTGACCATGAATAATATTACTTGTGGTTTATAGTCATTAAATAGTGAAAGGTTAACTTGCCATTAATACTTAAAAAAGTAAAATGTTATTATATTTCAATATTATTCACTCTGTATTTTTATCATTAATAAAACTCTTTGTATCAATAATACCCATTAGTTTGCAATCGACAAATAATCTTTGACTTGTATAATGATTTTGATTGAATACTAGTACTAGCTACTAGAAGTTAGAGTATTGAGGAAATACGCAAATTCTAGGCCATTTTAGCTTAGTAGACTCTCCCTTTTAGAGGCATAAACAATTTCCTAAACAAGCCCTGATATCTTTCCTGTTTATGGGATTCTGTCTATTGGCCTCTATGTATTAAAAAAAGTGGTTCGAATATTTTTTAACTTATACTTCACAACGTATATAAGATGAATTATTATTAATTTTTCAAAGTATTAAATATATTGAAACTACCGCATGGATCACAGTTTTAAATGAGATTAAGCAGTCAGTACACAGACAATATATTTATGGATCATTTGTGTAACCGCAGCAATAATAATATTGGATGGTAACCTAACTGGAATGTCATAGGCTGAACGCAAAAAATTAATTTTTAATTACTGGCTGTAACAATATTTTGTCAAAGTGGGTTGAATAATCTTTTAAGCTCATCGTATAAAAAATTTAGTTATTTTATTTTTGACATAAAGCAATATTTGTCCTAAATTGAAATTTCATTTTTAATTTATTTAGTTTATTACGAGATATTAGATAATTCTGATTTATTAATATCATAATATATTCAGTTCATTATTCGAATTCTGTCAATCACGTAAAATTAATATATCTTCATTAAAATTCTTCAAATTCATAGATTTAAGACAACAATTTCGATATTAATCAATGAAGTCTTACTCATAATTTTTTACCAGAAGTAACTTTGTATGATAATTCATAATCCCTTTGTTGTTTGCTTTGGAATTTTCTTACCTATTACCGTATTCTTCCGATTAGAAGCACCACCCGGTTATAAGCACCATGCCAACTTTTGGAAAAAACTTGAAAAACAAATATAAGCACCACCTCAAATTTGAAATTTTTTTTTATTACAATATTTTTATATTTTATATGAAAAATAATTTTTATTCTAGGTTTTTACTTCAGAATGCTGAACGTTGCGTTTTGGCATTGTGTAGTGTAAAAAACTCGTGTAATAGGAGAGTATAAAGCGATTAAAGCATGGATGTACAGAAATATCAGAACACAAAAAAAAGTTCCGAATATAAGCAACCCTGAAGTTTTATTTAAAAGATGGTGCTTATAATCAGAAGAATACGGTAGTAAAGATTAAATTATTATATTGCATGATTGGGAGATTTATAAAACATATTCGGATTTTAAATATCCAGCCGGTTCATATCGCAAAATATCTGGTGATCCTTTCGGATGTGACATAATTATCTTGACTAGCTTTTGTTAATAATTATCGTTATTAGTACAATATATTGAGGGACTTTCAAATTTTATTAATTTTATAACATACTTCTAATAATTGAAAGTAGGAAATTTTTATCGTAATTTATTATTAAAAAATGTTATTTTACGTTTTAATTAAATGATAGTACACAATTTCTTTTATAAAACATTGTATTTTCATATAACCAACCACTATTTATGCCTTTTAGCTATTTTTTTTTTCTATTATTGAGCATTTTTAAAATAGTAATTGATATTTGATATTACCTAACTAAAACTGCAGTAAACCTTTTACTAAAAGTCTAAAACTTTACATCCTTAATGAGTCCAATCAATTTAATTGTACAAATCAACTAAATGCAATAAATAAAAATAATTAATTCGTTATCATCATATTATTAAAATCAATGAAAATTAAAAAAATTACAAACTTACCTGTTACTATGTAAACTAGATATTCCAAAGATTCACCACTAGTTTGCATAGTTTACAATTCTGAAGTTAAATCATTAATATCTTTAATTAAAAATAATTTTATTTTTGTCAATATAAATAAAAATATATTAAAAATTATGCCTACAAATACCTTTAATTAATTTATTTGCGACGTTAATTTCAAATCCCATACTTTTGAATTCATCCAATACTTCCTTAATAGTTGGCCTTTGTTCAGGTTCTCGGTTCCAACAATTTTTGTAGAGTTTTTCATATTCTTTAGGGGTATCAGGAATCGCAACCTCATGAACACCAGTATTAATAGAAACAGCAAGTGTAATCCTATTATCACAAATTTTAAATGGAGGATATCCACTAGAAATTTCCCACATTAATACTCCAAAACTATAAATATCTGAAGATCTAGTATATGGAAATTTTGGATCCAAAATGCGTTGTGGTTCCATATAAGAAATAACACCAAAATTACCAATATACGCAGTTGAAGGTTGGTTATATGGATTTTTTGAAATACCAAAATCTGTAATTTTAGCATTATTTTCATGAATAACTATATTCTTAGAATGCTATAATAAAATGGTTTAAATAAATACGTTATAGTTGATTAGTAACAAAATATGCATATTGCTCTAAATAGCCATACCACAGTTTACTATTATGAAATTAAATGATGATACTTACGAGATTTCCATGCAAAACATTTTCATTATGCAAGTAATTTAATCCATCTGCAATTTGGAATGCTAATTTTTTCTTATCATCCCAAGTCAAATTCTTAAAATTATTTTTGAGGTAACCTTGAAGATCTCCACCATTGGCATATTGCATTATAAGAAGATACTCATTTGTATTTTGATCTAGAAAAAAAATCTACTTATTAATAATCAAAATATGTAGTAAAATGTAATATAAAGAAAATTACCTAAACTAATGCCAAAGAAATGTATAATTCTGTCACTATAATTAAGATGCAAACGCATTTTTAATTCATGAACAAATGCATCTAACAAATCATTTTTAATATCAATTGTGTTAGTCAATTTTTTACGAATAACATAATTATTATTTTTAGCCCAAAACGCCTTTGTTATTTGCCCAAATCCTCCTGTATGAAGTAAAATAGCATTCTCTAATTCTACATAAGGAATAAATTTAACTTTTTCATATTTCAGGGCATTTTTAATCCACTCTGTTGCGTTTAAGCATCCTGCTTCAGCTCTTTTAAACCAATAAATAGATTTTTCTAAATCTTTTTCAACCCCTTTACCAATTTCATAAAAATATCCCAGTTTATATCGTGCATCATTAATTTCTTCAGCTGCTTTTTGATACCAATAAAAAGCTTTGGTTTCATCTTCTTCAATTCCAATTCCATTAAAATAACAAGTACCTAGATTATATTTAGCTTTACTATCTCCATTTTCTGCTGCTTTTTTATACCAATAAAATGCTTTAACTTTATCATCCATTTCATAAAAATACCATGTGCCTAAATTAAATTGCGCTTTTATACTCCCATTTTCTGCTGCTTTATTATACCAATAAAATGCTTTATCTTTATCTTTTTCAACAATCATTCCATTTTCGTAACATGTGCCTATAATAAATTGCACATTTTTATCTCCATTCTCTGCTGCTTTTTCATACCAATAAAAAGCTTTAATTTCATCTTTATTAATAATAATTCCATCAAAATAGCAATTTCCTAAAATTATTTGTGCTACTTGAACTCCATTTTCTGCTGCTTTTTGATACCAATAAAATGCTTTAGCTTCATCTTTATCAATACCAATTCCATTAAAATAACAATTTCCCAAATTAAGTTGAACATTCTTATCCCCATTTTCTGCTGCTTTCTGATACCAATAAAAAGCTTTAACTTCATCTTTTTCAATACCAATTCCATTTAAATAACAAGTACCTAAAGTAAATTGTAAATCCTTATCCCCATTTTTTGCTGCTTTTTCATACCAATAGAAAGCTTGAATTACATCTTTTTCAATACCAATTCCTTCTTCATAGCATAAACCTAAATTAATTTGTGCTTTATTAAATCCTTGTTCTGCTGCTTTTTGATACCAATAGAAAGCTTTAACTTCATCCTTTTTAATACCAAATCCTATTTCATAACATGAACCTAGATTAAGCTGTGCTTCTTTAACATCATTTTCTGCTGCTTTTTGATACCAATAAAATGCTTTAACTTCATCTTTTTCAATACCAATTCCATTAAGATAACAATTTCCTAAATTAAGTTGTGCTTCTTTAACACCATTTTTAGCTGCTTTTTTATACCAATTGAATGCTTTAGCTTCATTTTTTTCAATGCCAATTCCATTATAATAACAATTTCCTAAATTAAATTGTGCTACTTCAATTCCACCTTCTGCTGCTTCCTGGTACCAATAAAAAGCTTTAACTTTATTTATCTCAATACCAATACCATTAAAATAACAATTTCCTAAATTAAATTGTGCTTCTTTAATTCTACTTTTAGCTGCTTTTTCATACCAGTAATATGCTTCAATTTCATCTTTATCAATACCAATTCCATTAAGATAACATGTACCTAAGTTGCATTGTGCTTTAGCATTTCCAATTTCTGCTGCAGATCTATACCAGCGAAAAGCTTTATCTTTATTTTCTTCAACACCAATTCCATTATGATAACATATCCCTAAATTAAATTGTGCTTTTACATCACAATTTATTGCTGCTTTTTGATACCAATAAAAGGATTTAACATGGTCTTTCTCATTGAAATAACAATTTCCTAAATTAAATTGTGCTTCTTTAACTCCACCTTCTGCTGCTTTTTGATACCAATATAAGGCTTTAGTCTCATCTTTTTTAATTCCAATTCCATTAAAATAGCATACACCCAAATAGTATTGTATACTATTATTACCATTTTCTGCCACTTTTTCATACCAATAAAAAGCTTTAACTTCATTTTTTTCAACACCATTTCCATTTTCATAACATAAACCCAAATTAATTTGTGCCTTACTATATCCTTGTTCTGCCGCTTTATAATACCAATAAAAGGATTTAGCCTCATCTTTATCATTATCAATTCCATTATAGTAACATTTACCTAAATTAAATTGTGCTTCTTTAACATCATTTTCTGCTGCTTTTTGATACCAATAAAAAGCTTTAATTTCATCTTTTTTAATACCAATTCCACTAAAATAACATACACCTAAATTATATTGTGCTTTTCTATCCCCATTTTTTGCTGCTTTTTTGTACCAATCAAATGCCTCACTAATATTAATGCCATTATGATAATAGTAATTTCCTAAATTATATTGTGCTCTTCTGTCCCCATTTTCTGCTGCCTTAAGATACCAATAAGAAGCTTTAGTTTTATCTTTTTTAATACCAATTCCATATTCATAATATACACCTAAAATAAATTGTGCTACTGCTTCTTCATTTTCTGCTGCTTTTTCATACCAATAAACTGCTTTAATTTCATTTTTTTCAATACCAATTCCTTTTTCATAACATAAACCTAAATTAATTTTTGCTTTACTAAATCCTTGTTCTGCTGCTTTTTGATACCAATAAAAAGCTTTAGCTTCATCTTTTTCAATACCAAACCCCATTTCATAGCATAAACCTAAATTAATTTGTGCTTCACCAAATCCTTTTTCTGCTGCTTGTTGATACCAATGTAGAGCTTCAAATTCATTCTTTTCAATACCAATTCCATATTTATAACATACACCTAAAATAAATTGTGCTGCTGTATCTCCATTTTCTGCAGCCATTTGATACCAATAAAAGGCTTTAATTTCATCTTTCTCAATGCCAATTCCATTATGGTAAAATATACCTAAACTAAGTTGTGCTACAGTTTCTCCATTTTCTGCTGCTTTTTGATACCAATAGAAACATTTAGCCTCATCTTTTTTAATACCAGTTCCATTTTCATAGCATCTACCTAGTTTAAATTGTGCTGGTGTTACCTCATTTTCTGCCGCTTCTTTATACCAATAAAAAGCTTTAACTTCATCTTTTTCAGTACCAATTCCATTTTCATAACATACACCTAAAATAAATTGTGCTGCTATTTCCTCATTTTCTGCTGCTGTTTTGTACCAATAAAAAGCTTTAATCTCATCTTTTTTATTACCAATTCCATTATAATAATATGTACCCAGACTAAGTTGTGCCAATGTATTTCCATTTTCTGCTGCTTTTTGGTACCAATAAAGTGCCTTAATTTCATTTTTCCTAACACCAATTCCTTTTTCATAGCATTCACCTAAAGTAAATTGTATACCCTTATTACCATTTTCTGCTGCTGCTTTTTCATACCAATAGAAAGCTTGAATTCCATCTTTCTCAATGCCAATTCCTTTTTCGTAGCAAAAGCCTAAATTAATTTGTGCTTTATTAAATCCTTGTTCTGCCGCTTTTTGATACCAATAGAAAGCCTTAGCTTCATCCTTTTCAACACCAAATCCAATTTCATAGCATGAACCTAAATTAAGCTGTGCCTCCTTATTTCCTTTTTCTGCTGCTTTTTTGTACCAATAAAAAGCTTTGACTTTATTTTTTTCAATACCAATCCCATTAAGGTAATAATAACCTAATTTAAGTTGTGCTACTTCAATTCCATTTTCTGCTGCTTTTTGATACCATTGGAAAGCTTTAGCTTCATCCTTTTCAATACACAACCCTATTTCATAGTATGAACCTAAATTAAGCTGTGCTTCTTTAATGCCATTTTCTGCTGCTTTTTTGTACCAATGAAAAGCTTTAGCTTTATTTTTTTCAATGCCGATTCCATCAAAATAACAATTTCCTAAATTAAGTTGTGCTACTTCAATTCCATTTTCTGCCGCTTGTTGATACCAATGAAAAGCTTTAATTTCATCTTTTTCAATGCCAATTCCATCAAAATAACAATTTCCTAAATTTAATTGTGCTTCTTTAACTCCATTTCCTGCTGCTTGTTGATACCAATAAAAAGCTTTAATTTTATTTTTTTTAATACCAATTCCATTAAAATAACAATTTCCTAAATTAAATTGTGATTCCGTGACTCCATTTTCCGCCGCCTTTTCATACCAATAAAAAGCCTTAATTTCATTTTTCTCTATACTAATTCCTTTTTCATAACATATTCCTAAAACATATTGTGCTTCTTTATCTCCATTTTCTGCTTCTTTTTGATACCAATACAAAGCATTATCAGTATCAATTACATTCTCGCATTTTTGTTTGGACATTTTTAGTGAGAAAAAATTGTTCGATTTTTTTTTTCAGTGGCGTTACTTTATGTAGTAAGTCTGTACATCACACATGCAATGAAGCATGATTATGTCGTGATTTTCATCATCAAAAAATCTCAGAACGTGATCGTCCTAAAAGTTTCCGTTTCGCTATTTACACAATGTATTTCAGTTTATAAAGCAATTTTTTCCGGCAAAAATTCCTAGTATATCATATTATCTCGATACAGTGAAAATTTTAAGCTCATGAAAATCATGTGAAGTTCTCGCTATAATTGAATCCTAGAAAATTATATCAAAAATTATATAAATTAAGGATAATTAAAGATGAAAAAATCTACCTTATTTATTTCATTTGTTTTTTTTTTCTATTATCGGAAATAATTATTTTTCAGAAAACTTAGCTATTTGTATAAAAATAAACTTTATCACGTGATTTAATTTCACTGTATCATTAATAAATCCCAATGCACCGAAATTTATTCATTCCGGCTCTTTTTCGCCGTTCTCACTCCTAAGGTGAATAAAACTAGGTGCCTCGACACAAGTAGAAAATATGATGTCGTTTAATTAAAAAATTTTTTGATTATTAACAAATTCGGCTTATATCACTAAACTGCCGAGCAGTCTGTTGCCGATTAATATCGTAAATCTTACATAAGATTTTTACGTAAAATTAATGTTGATCGTTAATTTAACAAATAAACATACGATTATCATGTTTATGGTCAGTAATTAGACAATATACTGTTTTATAACAGTTCGTATTATGGAGCCTTAATAAATATTTGTAATTATTGATTTATATATCACATGTATTTATTAGTAATAATAAATTTCTCATAGGTCAAAAAAGTTTAATTGGATTTTTATGCATGATCGCAGCAAAATTTTCTTTGATAAAATCTATTAATTTTTAATTATGCAAATGTTTGCCAAATAACGGGCATTGTTCAGTACTTTATAAGTTTCTGGATTAATTATTAGGAAATTGACTTTAAGTTATTAAAATATTCAGATAGCAAAATTTATAGTTTGGCGCAGGAGTCAGGTTATAAATGATCAGCACTGCAGATTTCCTTTTTTCATCTCGGAGCTATGATTAAAATCACGATAATACAGTATTAATGATCATTTTTGATAAATTACTTTTTTAGCCACAAATCAAGAATATAACAATACACCTTCAAAGACTCTATCATTATTAAGTACAAACTCAAACTTTACGATGGAACCGTTAGGAGCTCAATCGCCACAATTAGGAATGGCTTTCATAAACTATTCACCGTCTTGATGCAATAAATGCGACGCCTAAAATGGAAATTTCTAAAATATTACAAATTCGATAATCTTAAACCTAGTGGCATTTCATGTTTTGTGTTCTTGGGAATCCACCGCATAATGTTCCGATCAGTAAAAATCAAAATGTTACATTATCCCAAAAGACACATATCTACCTAGAGGATTAATTTTAGTCTTTACAAATTGTATGAAACCCTAGTTTCCTTATGGCATTCGGCATTTTGTCATCGCTCCAAGGAACGTATGACATTAGCAAATTATACGGATGCAATCAAAAATCTCAATTGGAATTTTGTAAATTCAAAGCTAATGCTGATCTAAAAGAATTAATCCGCAAAGATAATGACGGATTTATTAGGCATGGAAGGTTTCGTATGAATATGACATATTGGCTCATAGAGATCTGGTATGAGCAGACAGATGATATTTTAGACCATCTTCTCGCTAATAATATACATACTTGGATAGCAATAAAAAAACCAACATTCCAAGATCTTATTCATGATAGACAACGCGCTTGCATCGCATTATCTGCAATGGCTCGATTGAATACGGCAAATGACTTGAAATGACCAAATGACTCAAATGATAAATGACAAATGACATGTCATTTCAATGCTCAATACGTCATTTTAGGTGATCTCGAAGAAATATTTGGGTGGAAGGAATCTCATTTTATTACCGATATTAAGTTTTCTGATTATCATCCTGATAAGAAAATTTTATTTATTTTTTTAAAAAAATGGGTTGAAGGCCGGAATAGAAAATTGTGAATCTTTTCATGTTGATAATACTAGTGTTAACATAAAAAAATCATGGTGAAGAAGAAGCTAAATCATTCATAAATATCAAAAATTCTGGAAGAAAATAGAATTCTGAATATTTTTTTAGGGGTGAAGGAAAAAAGCGATGATTAATGGAAATATTATGGAATTATGTAACAGCGATTACTTCAACATAAAAATTCCACAAATGATATACTAGTTGCAATAAAAAAATATCTGACTTATGTTATGCTAAAATTAAATGTAATTAAAGGCCAATCAGACATTTGCGAATAAACTGTATACACGTAAATATGCACACATGTTTAAAAATTTAGATGGTTTCATTTCTCTTTTATATTTATATAAAGTAATACATGATAAAGAAGCTGGTAAAAAGAATAAAATGATAGAAGACGCAAGATGTTACAAAGGAGGAATTTGCCCAGTTATAACTCATATAATTGCAGTTCTTTCCCCGCTATTCCTTATTATTATTACTTGTTTAAATATTTATAATGGAGAGAATTTGTTGCACTATTTTTTTTTTTAATACAAACCATATGACTTTAACTTAAATAAATCAAAAGTACATACAAAACTTTTAAAATAGTGTAATGGTTAAATCGTGAAAAATAGCTATGAGTTTCTTAGATTAAGGTAAACAAATAAAAAATAAATCAAAATTTATAGGTTATGATCGACTCTTATAGTAAATATAAAAAAGCAATGGTTTGGTTCGACATTTAGCGCAAGTAAAAAAAAAATAAATTAAAAATTCCCCAAACTCTGTTCTTAGGTAGTTGAAAAATAAATTATTTTAAATAGATTAAAAGTGGATGTCCATAAATCCTAAAACTGACGGTTTAGGTACGTTTATTACATAACGTCCAACCTGTGAAGAGTCTGTCATCGATTAATTATTAGACAATAATGGTTTCTTGATCACTTTGCAGTTTAATAATGATGTAGTAATTAATGATAACCTAATCTGAGCTGACTTGTAATTCGGAGTCAACTTTTGATTTTATTTAGAAAATAATTCAGTGATTCTAATTTCAGATAAACCCAAAATATGCTACATATTATAGTTTCGGGCGAAACCATTTTTCAAATCCGAAACGTTTCGCCCAAGTTTCGCCCAATATAAGCCGAAACTATCCGAAACTTCCGAAACCCAAATTTGGAAACGTAGTTGTAGATCATTTAGGCGAAACTAGTTTCGCCCGAAACACTACTACATATAGAATTGGCACGGATCAGATGCTGACCCCAGATACAAACCAAATTGAGGTTCCACAAATTAAAATTCAAAGTTTTGTCTCTCTTTATTGATTGTATAGGTTAAGACAATTGTTTACCAATAAAAATAAAAAGTTGATGACTCCCACGAAAATCAGAGACTGCATTAGGGATGGTAACGGTCACGGTTATTAAATGGCCATGGCTGGTCATGACTGTGACTGATATCAGTTGGTCAAAAGACTTTTTAAATGACCATCTATTTAACTGAACATTTTAGGAAATATGATTATAGAATTATTTTCAACAAGATTAATTTGTTAGTATGCTGCTCTCTAGCAGAAAAAGAAAAAGGCCATAGGTATAAATTTCATAAAGGTCTATCTGTCTTTACATAATATTTTTTATGTTGTTCAGATACCTCAACTTCAAATATTTCCTGAAAAGAAGTCATTTGAGTTACAGCACTACAATGGGCGCATTAAATTGAATTTGCTGATCCTTTAAAAGGATTGGATTGGATTCTCCATAATCCAATCCGTGTACATAAATGATTAGATCGGATTATGGTTTTTGTATTACATTATTGTTAAAACTACAATGGAGGTGAAAGTAAAGAGTTAAAGAAAAATTAAGTTCATGTTCATGGTTTATTATTGTCCAGAGCGAATGCAAAGGACACTGTATGTACATGCATCAAGTAAAATGAATCGATCACGTGAGTTTCTCTGTCCCTCTCGTGACGTCATCAAATACGCGTCAATAAGATAAAAATAAATTTGTGATACATTGATAAACAAGATAAGTGCAAACAATGAAATTTAAAAAATTTTTTCGCCCCGGACTCACAACGGTTTCCGTTTACCAGTATATGTAATAGCGGGGTAGATTATGATAAATGTACAGTACAGTAGTATTGTGCTGTCAATAATGGATTGGTAAAATCTAGTCCATTGGATCGACTTAATCTAATCCAAATTGAATTTCCAATTTGGTGAATATGGATCGGATTGAGAATCCAAACGCTTCACAAAAGAAGTATGGAAACTGCATTAGTATCATGAAAACATATTTGATTTATGATTTATAATCAGTATAATCAAATATTTTATTTTATATCATTGATAATTTACTACAACTTATGTTAGAGAGTGGAGACAACTAAAAAAAAATTACAATAAAAATGAACAAATAAAAAAAAAAAATGGCAAAAAAAAATTGTTTATTGGCATTAATTATAAATAAAAGCCCAATAAAGTGTATAATAATAATGAAAAAATCTATTTAACAGTAAGAAAAAAATCACAAAATCAAAAACGAATGATAATAAAAAAAAAATCCTGTAAATATTAAAGAAATATTTTATCTTTCGGTTTGGATAAAAGAAAAAAATAAAATATAAAAAAAATTGATCAAAAAAAAAAAAAAAAATTTATATTTTTCAGTATTTGAACTAAAAAACTGAAAAAAAAAAGAAAAAAAAAAAAAAAAAACTAGATTT
>JADRCO010002333.1:0-14129 GCA_021464525.1 Rhizophagus sp. LPA8_4_AMF
TTGTTGAAGTTTATAAATTTATGAAGAGAAGGTATTTGAAGCCTTTAGAGATTGTTGAAGGAGAAGGATTAAAACGACAATATTCTTTAAATGAATGTCCATAAAAAATAAAATAAAATAAAATAAAAAAAATAAAGAATTAGCAGAACCTCTATACTAGGAATTTAGAAAATCTTGAATAACTTTTGATTCTATGATTGGTAAAAAAATATTTATTTATTCTATTTTATGTCACATAGGAGGAGTACAATGTAATAGACACAATTTAAAAAAAGAAAAGGAAGAAATTACATAAGACACCTTCATCTAGGAGTAAACTCCTGGATTCTTGCTTGATTTAAACGAACCATTAGCTGAATGACAACCCAACCGAAGCCAAACAGTTCAAACTAATTAAAGAAAGGGCCAAACAGCGGTCATCCGAGCGCAAATAAAGGGAACAAACCCCCAAAAAATAAAATCTATTCATTAAATGGTAAAACTAATAAAACTAAAATTACAATATACTGTATATATAAACAAATTAAACAAAAATAAAATCAAACAGTAGGTACTAAACATAAAATAAAAGATGGCGGAACAAAATGATATCATTATGAGAAGAAGAAAAATTATAAACATGATCAAAAAATGAACCACTATGTAAAAAGTTGGATGAGAAAAATAAGATATATAAATAGTCCATATCTGTTTTATAATTCCTAAAAAACTATGCGGATTCACATAAGAGAATACTTTAGGGTCTTGTGTCCTGTCGTCATAATCATGTGATGGTGGGATATTGCCAAAGTATCATCAGTAGTCATTTTCTTATAATTTAAAATCTTATTGACAAATAGTGTTATTGAGATAACCATTCTTTCCATTTAAGGGAGCACTTTTTCCATCATTCTTGTTTTATAATCTTGGTTGAGTGGTGCATAAAGTTCATTAAGTGGTAAAGTAGCATACGTTGTTGACTAATATGAATTTTAAATATGTAATAAAGGTCTGAGATAGTGCTCGATTGGGTCGGGTACCCGACCAGACCCATGGATGTTTAACTAAAAAAGTTTAATAAAAAATGTCAAGTTCGATGTTTTTACATTAAAAAAAATAAGAAAAAATATTTTTTTAATGAAACCGTCAAATCTGATGTTTTTACATCAAAAAAAATAAGAATATTCTTTTTTTTAATGATAACATTAAAAAAAAATAAGGAAAATTATTTTTTTTAATGAAAAATGCCAAACCTGATGTTTTTACATTAAAAAACATTAAAAAAAGAAGATTGTTCTTAAAAAAGTAACTATTTTTATTTTTTAACTAAAAAACACAGTTTTTTCATTAAAAAGAGTTTATTATTTTTTTTAATGAAGAAACATCGGACCCTACGTTTTTAATTTAAAAAAATGTTTATTATTATTTTTTAATGTAAAAACATCAAGTTCAATGTTTTTATTAAAAAAAAGACGTTTATTATTGAAGAAACGTCAGATTTCAGCATTTTTTAATATAAATTGTAATAAAAAATGCTGAAATTTATTTGACCCCAAATATATATTGGTTAATGGGTCAGGTGCCTGATTGAGGACTGACCTGATCTGAATATTTCAGGTCAATCCATCAGGTCACCCGATCTATCGGGTCAGATTCAGAGTTCTAATAAAACTTTAATAAAAGAATTGCCTTATTATTATCTATAATTTTATAATTTAAAAAGTAATATTTATTAATATAGTTTAGTTCCGTTAATTATCCCCCGGCTAAGTGTAGGATCAAAAAGCTTAAATATAGGAATTAAAATATCAGCTGATATGGTTAAATTTAGATTTCAATATTAACAAAATAATTATACGCTATTTGCATATTTTTTTTTCTATGTATACCAATATTGAAAAGTATATATTTTTGTATGGAAAGCCATTCTTGACAAAAGGTTGATGTCTAGACATCATCTGACATGATGTTCAGACATCATGCACCTTGATATTTCAGACATCATATTGGATATGTGAAAGTTGATGTCTGCACATCATGTTGGATATATGAACATTGATGTATAAACATCATGCCGGATAATGTCTGAATAAAAGAATTGCCTTATTATTATCTATAATTTTATAATTTAAAAAGTAATATTTATTAATATAGTTTTTTATTTTTTTGTATATTTCTATATATACCGATATTGAAAAAGTGTATATTTTTGTATGTAAAGCCATCCTTGACAAAAGGTTGATATCTAAACATCATCTGACATGATGTTCAGACATCATATTGGATATGTGAAAGTTGATGTTTACACATCATGTTGGATATATGAACGTTGATATATAGATATCATCCAGCATGATGTCTAGCATCATGCTAATCATAATTACCAATTATATCACAAATCATCCTTGACAAAAGGTTAATGTCTGAACATCATAATGATGATATCTGGACATCATGTTGAATATATGCAGGATGATGTTTGTACATCATCACCATGATGATTGAGATATCAACCGACATGATGTCTAGACATCATGCTGATCATAATTGCCAAATATAGTAAATTTAATTTTTTTTCATTTACTATATTTGGCAATATGATGTTTAAACATTAACCTTTTGACCAGGATGGCTTTCCATACAATTATAGCAAATTTTTTTTTATAGTAAATTTACCAATTTTCTGGGTAAAACTTATAATTTTTATAACCATTTTTAGTAAATTTGATGATTCTCTGGCTCAATTTCTTTTTTATCCCATTTATTTTTCCTTTAATAATCACATAAAAATTGTTATCATCACTTCTTATACTTTTTCATTCTTCCTTAATTATAAAGTTGGGTCTCTTCCATTTTTTGTTTATAAATTTATTTTAGGTTTGGTTTCAGCATTTTGACATAGTTTTGGCATAACTGATACTAATATTTTATATGAGTTTTGGCATAGTTTTGATCTTTTTAGAAAATTTATTGCAATATGGTTTATTTAATATTTTTACTTTATTATAATAAAAAAAATTTTATTGACTAAAAGTCCAGCAACCTAAAAAAATCTCACTCTGACCTTTCCTCAAAGCTTATATTCTAAATATTCTAAGCCCAGATTCATCCAAAAGTCTAGCAATTAAAATAAAGCAAATAAAAAATGTTAGTACATTTCTTTAATATTAAGAGAATTCCCCCTCTTACCTTATTTCGTGTAAGTCTGGATTCATCCTGTCACCAAAAGTCCAGCAACCTATAAAAAGAAAAGAAACAGTAAAAGCATTTTTCTCAAATAAAACAAATAAATCCACACTCTCTTCTTCATTTACCTTAATTTCAGAGTCAGTTTGTAATATTCATCTAGTAACTTACAAAAAAGAAAAGAAGAAACATTAGAAATGTTTCTTTTAAAAAAAATTAATAAATAAACCTCCCACTCCTCCATTTACCTCAATTCCAGAGTCTGGTTTACCGGCAACCTTATGTACAAAAAAAATATTTTTTTTAAAAAAAAAGATTATTAACGATCAGTAGATTGGTTCAATGAGTCATATGACCTGACACTTAAACTGATCAGAAATCTGCAAACTGCAGATTATAATGAATGCCAAAACTATAAGTTTATCATATAATATACTATGCTGAAATGCTGAAACAGTTTTGGCAGTTTTGGCATTTCAGCATTTTTGGTTATCTTCCAAAACCTAGTTTTGGCACTTTTGGCACTTTCGGTATGCCAAAACTCCCTAGTTTTGGCAAGTAATCTTAGCCAAGGCGCATGAATATAAATGCAATCATATTAGTAAAATAGAAAATAATGTAACAGTACACCAATTTTAGGCGAACTTACACAGGTTCTCCTTATTTTATATTTATTTTTTTTTTACTTGTTTTTAATTGATTCTTTTTTTTTAATATACTATTCACTGATAACATCAAAGAAAAAGTTTGTTGGATGCGAAAACTGGAAAGCTGAAGACAAAAATTATCAATTTTTGACAGTTCCAAATAATATTGATTTGGAATTGTTAGAAAATATGTTTAATGAAGATTCTTATTATTCCCATAATATTGATATGAATGTAATATTTAATTTATATATACGTAAATCTATAAGCAAAATAATTTATAATTTAATTAATTTAATATTTAATTATAGGATGATGAAAATAATACAATAGAAGAATGTTTATTATACAACCAAATAATGCACGATCTGATGAGTATCATAAGTAATTTTTATTAATAATATTAATAATCTAACTATCAATTAACAATTATTGTTTACTATATTTAAAGCATTTTTGCATAGATGTGGAAATACCATTGTTAAAGGAGTTATAAATAAAAAATCAAACCTATACCCAGTCAAATTTTACAATATAATTTCAGTTAATTTAAAGGAATGTTCATTTATTGTAATTGTTTCAGTAGGTCAACACAATCATTCACCTCCATCACCACGCATAGAGCTCTGCATGGGTTGGGTTAGATCAAGTAATTGGTCTGACCTGACCTGAAAATTTTTATTGGGTCAGGTCAGGTCAGGTAACCTGTTCTGATCCAATCTGACCTGTTTGAGCAGAACTCCGCTTACTTCTAATAGAGATCACCCATGGGCTTAAGGTAAAATTTATATGTAAAAGTTTGTGAAGATTCTATTTTAAATAGATAAATTAAATCTAAAAAAGGAAGGTTGTTATGATTTTTTTCCTTTTTAGACTCATTAACCAATATAATTAAGAATTAAAGTAAGGTAAAAATCATTAGTAAAGAGTCAATTTCCTATGGTAACCTTTATTATAAGTAAGCAGGATCCTGTTTGATCTGAAATTACCTGAAAGTATTCAGATCAATTCAGGTAAACCCGTTTGACCTGAAAGTATTTGGGTCTATACATGTGGCCGAAACTCAATAATTTCAGCCTAATTTCAGTATTTGGCTTTCGGCCAATCATTCTGAAACAAAACTTCAGCCAAAAATTAAAGATCAGGTCAAAATCTAAATTAGGTTAAAATACGAAAATCTGGACGAAACCTTTTTATTATAGGCCAAAATAAAAATTTTCCTAATGGTTTATTATCTTGTCTTAAATGGAGTAATTTCTTTGCTTGGAGATACGATTAATGCTCCTTTTTATTTTATTATTTATTTTCTTTAGTTACGACTTTATGTAATGTAGAGTTACGTTTTTTTTGCAATTGGATTAGAACGTAGTTAACATTGCTTTTTTTTTCTTTTAGTGATGGCTTCTTGGAGTTTCAATGGTAATTACTTTTCTGTCTTTAAACTACTTGTTTAGAAACGCATTTAACGCTCCTTCTTACATTTTCTTTAGACGCTTATTTTTCTTTTCATTGTCTTTTTAGGAATGCAATTAATGTTCCTTTATTTTTATTTTTTAGTTGCAGCTTTTGGCACTCCTTTTTATTCGTTTTTTTTCTTTAGTGATTACTTTTTGGATTTTAATGTGGACTTATGGTAAGTTTTTCCTTTTTCATTTCCTTGTCATTTAGAAATGTACTATAACTAAATTTTTTTTTGCTATTTTTCTTTTTGTATTATATCTTCTTGATGTTCTTTAGACTAATGGTCAGTAAATTAAGTTTTGTCACCATTTTTCTTTTGGGTTAGGAGCATTATTAATGTTCCTTTTTTCTTTTGGTGATGGCTTCTTTGATTTATTGTTTTTTATTTCCTTCCATTTAGAAATGTAGTTAACATTTTTTTTGCTATTTTTCTTTTAGCAATGGCTTCTTGATATTTTTTGGCATAGGTCTAATGGATGAATTACATTTTTGTCATCATTCTTCTTCATCTAGGAATGTTATCTATATTCCCCCTTTCTTTCTCCTAGTAAGGGCTTCTTCGTAAGTTTTTCTTTCCTTAGAGATATTAACATTCTTTTTGCTTTTTTCCTTTAGTGATTGACTTTAGTCTTTCATTTTCATATAATGATTTTATTAACGAACATTTCTCTGCTTTGTCTCAATAGACCTATTCTTTTGGAGGAAAGCTGATCAAATTATTTTTGTTCAAAATCGCAATATTATAAAAAATAAAATTATAATTCTTAATTATCTTCTAATATGTATATTGTATAGCAGATCTGTATAAACAAACAAACAATTAATCATATCAAAGTAAACATTTATGCAAATATAGAAAACTATTGATGAGCATGATTCCTTTTTTAAATTTCAATACGAAATTATGCATTAAACTTCGTGAGTATTATAGAATTAAAAATTTTCACACAAATTTTTTTCCCATGTTCTTTTTTACTTCTTCTTTATATCTTTTTTTTTGAATTTTATTATTTTATGTCATCTAACGAAGAACTTACTGATACTAGAAGGAAAGTTGGCCGTCCAGCTGGGAAAATATGGGATTGGTTTGAAAAAGGAGAGGAAGTATCTAAAGGTTATTATTCTGCAACATGTATTTTTTGTGAGAATCATTGGCCCACTGCCAAACCGTCAAAACTTAAACTACATTTAGCATATGAGTGCAAAAATGTTGACGGTGATACAAAAATCAAGGTTCTAAAGTTATTATTAAGTGAAAAATCTGATCTAGATGAGGATACTAATTTAGCACCAGTTACTAGAATTAGTAAGAGACGAGTTATATCACAGATATATGATGACGAAAATGATGAGAAACTTCCAACTTCCTTAGAAAAAGAAATTCAAATTAACAAAGCATTAGTAAAATTATTCGTGTGTTGCAATTTACTATTTGCACTCATTGAGCATCCTTTTTTCTAAGAATTTATTAAGGTTTTACGTTTTACCTATAGTCTTCCATCTCATTGGATTTTATCTAATACCTATTTGTATCAAGAGATTGCCAGAATTGATGTCAAAACTTCAAAAATTATTAATGAAGAAATTAATCTTACCATTACATTTGATGGATGGACGGGTCCTTCTGGTCAATCTATTTATGACTATTGTTTAATTACTAAAAAACATAGGGAATACCTTTGGTTATCTGAAAATTATTCCAATATTTCCCATTATACCAGAGAATTCCTTGGAAATGAATTAATTAAAATTGTGGAAAATATCGGTCCTGAAAAATTAGCAGCAGTGGTATCAGATCATGCAGCAAATGCTCGTGTTGCTCGAAGAATTCTGTGTGAAAAATACCCTCATATTTTAAATGTTCGTTGTATAGCTCATTCTATTAATTTAATTACAAAAGATTTATGTAAACATATATTTGTAGTTGAAACAATTCGAAAAGTGGGTATTGTCCAACAGTATTTTGTAAGATCTCATACTATGTGCCAGTCCTTAAAGGAAGCCATTGAGGTATTGCAAATTAAAGGAGGTGGTTTAAAAAGCCATACTAAAACACGTTGGTCTACCATATGGAACTGTATTAGTTCAATTGTACGACTTGAACTTGCTTTTGCCAGGGTAAATTTTAATTTGTACATATAACTGAAACGTATTTGTATATTTTATTAAATAATTAATTTATTATTATTTATCTAGATTATTTCAATTCATGAAAGTGAAATCAAAGATCGAGTCAAAGATATTCTTCGTGATCGAAATTGTTTTGAAAATTGCAAAATTATTGCATCTGTTCTTCATCTTCTTAAGGTTTCTGTAGAATGTTTGGAATTAAAAACCTCAACTCTTGCTGATTGTTATATTCATCTAGCATCATTAGCAGGTGCAATTTACCATTTATCAATTCAGAATGCAGAATTTAAATATTACTGTATAGAAAAATTCAATGAGCGCTGGAATGAATTTTCTAGTAATTTAAATCTTCTAGCATTTTTTTTACACCCACAGTATCGTGGTAAGATAAAATTGATAAAATTAAAAAAATAATTTACTCATAAATTATATTTTAATACAATTTTTTTGATTTTAGGTAATGGTATGAATCAAGATAAATTTTATGATATTTGTATTGAAGCAGGACAAATTTGGAAAGATATGGGGCATGATCAATATTCATGTGGAAGATTATTTTCTCAAATGAGAAAATATAAGTTAAGAAGAGCACCATTTAATCTATCATTTTCTAAATCAGATAATCCAATCATTTGGTGGGAAACAATTAAAGATGCAGATGAATTACAAGTATTAGCACTTCAGCTTTTCGCTATAACTCCACACAGTGCATCTTGTGAGCGTTCCTTTCAATCCTTGGATGGTTCTATGGATAAAGGCGTACTAATTTAACTCTTGAACAGGTAGAAGGAATGTGCAAACTGCACACCTATTATATTACAAATGTTAAGCAGGAATTACCCTATTATGCAATTAATATTTCTGAGAATCAATTGCGTACTCAAATGATTAATTCCATTATGGAAATGGGAGATGAATTAGAAGAAATTACTGAGGCTGACTTTGATATTTTTGATGGAGAAAATATTGTTAATAGGGAAATAGATACGAACAGAGTAAACACTTTAAATATTGTACAAGAAGTGGAACTTGAATCTCAAATTTTTAATATGGAACAAGAATACAAAGATGATCAAACTACCATCCAAAGAGTACAAGCTGTTGTATTAAACCCACAGCGTGAAGATTTTGATGTTGTAGAATTAATTAGAAGAATTAATAAACTTTAAATTTTTTGTATACGCAATGTATGATTTTATTATACATATAAATAAAGATTTGAATTTCTTATACATATAAAAAATTAATTAAGTTTCTTTTCTTTTTAACGTAATTTTATTATAATATTACAAATTAATTGTTATAATACTGATAAAATTCTGTTTAGAGGTATTAAGATATGCTATCTTGTTAATATGTCTGATATTCAGCCATAACATATTTCAGAAATATATTTGTACTAGGAAAAACAATACAAATTATGCTCTTAATGAAAAGAAAATGGAGAATAATAAGCAAAAAGTTACGTTAATACGTCCTAAATAAAAATCACCATTAATCTCCAAAGAATTTCCTCTAAAAAAGGTAAAAAGAGCGTTAATTGTGTCCTTAAACAAGAAGCACAATGACATTACATTAGTCCTTAAAGAACCCAAAGAAGCTTTCACTAAGAACTTTGATTACATTATAGACAAATTGAAAATAAAGTAACTCAAAATTTCAGGATAAAAAGGAGAGTTAATCGTGCTCCTAAGCAAAAAAAGAAATTGTCTCAATAAAATCTGGCACAGTATCTCATCCAGTAATGAAATAATAAGCAGATGTTTGGTGCTGTATCGTACTGGAAATATAAATCAAAACACCTTATTATAATGCGTTAAGTGGCAAATTTCTTGAATATGAGGTGAAATAGAATGTTGTGAAAATGAATCATAGCGGTAAAGAAATAATATTTTTTACCACCAATCTCATGCCGTTAAATAAAAAGAAAGTTACTGCAAGTCTCCTTAAGGACATGCGCTACTAAAAAAAAATTTTCAGCACTTTGTTCACAAAATAAATGAAAAAGTTGCCATTTCACCACTTTGTCAATTAAGAAAAATTTTTTTTTTTAAAAAAAAGGACCCCCTATTTCAGCTTATACAAAAAAGATTTCATCCAGATTTTCATATTTCAACTTCATTTCAGATTTCAACCTGGCATACAAATTTCAGCTGGAGTTTCAGACCTGTATTTCAGATTTTCGGATTTGACCATATTTTTGGAAAGTTTTAGCCACATGTATATTTGGGTCAATTCAGATAACCAGGTAACCTGATTTATAAAAAAAGAAAAAATATTGCGAAATATTTTTTTTAATTAGTTATATGTCAAAAATGGTTTGTAACATCTTTTTTAAAAAAATGTTGCGAAATGTTTTTTTAATCAATTGTATATTAAAAAATACTTTTGCAACATTTTTCAATTAAATTACTAAAAAAATGTTGCAAAACATTTTTTAATTAATTATATATTAAAAAACATTTTCACGATATTTTTTAATTAAAAAAACATTGCGAAACGTTTTTTAATTAATTGTAAATTAAAAAATGTATACACAATATTTTTCAATTGAAATACTAAAAAACATGAAATATTTTTTTTAATTAATTATATGTCAAAACCATTTCATGACATTTTTTTATTAATTTACTAAAAAATGTTGCAAAACGTTTTTTTTAATCAATTGTATATTAAAAAATGTTTTGCAACGTTTTTCAATTAAATTACTAAAAAATATTGTGAAATGTTTTTTTTAATTAGTTGTATATTAAAAAATGTTTTCACAACGTTTTTTAATTAAAATGTTAAAAATGTTGTAAAATGTTTTTTTTAAATTAATTGTATATTAAAAACATTTTCGCAACATTTTTCAATTAAACTATTAAAGAAATGTTGCAAAACATTTTTTTTAATTAATTATATATCAAAAACATTTTCATGATATTTTTTTTATTAAATTACTAAAAAACATTGTGAAATGTTTTTTTAATTAATTATATATTAAAAAACGTTTTTGCGACATTTTAATTAAAATATTAAAAAAACGTTGCAAAAACGTTTTTTAATATACAATTGATTAAAAAAATGTTGTGAAACATTTTTAATTAATTGCAAATTAAAAAATGTTTTCGCAACATTATTCAATGAAATACTAAAAAAACATTGTGAAATGTTTTTTTTAATCAATTTTATAAATTATTAAAAAACATTGCAAAACGTTTTTTTTAATTAATTGTATATTAAAAAACGTTTTTGCAACATTTTTTATTATAAATATTTTTTTGATTAGATTAATGGGTTAATCAGATTGGGTCAAACCTGTAACCTGACGGGTCACCTGAATTGACCCTTATCTGTGTGAAGTTCTAACCATGCAAAATATCATATAATATTAAAACACAACTTCAAAGGATAATTGATCATGAATATATTCTTGATTTAACTGTAAGAAAGCTTTTAACAGGTATTTTATTATATAATTTAATTATTTATAATTTTAAACAAAATTAAAGATTAATAAAATTTTGTATTATTTTTTATAATTTATAATTCAAAGTTATTTAAATGGAAAAGTTTAAGTGACCTACATCCATCGTTAAATAATCAATCTAAAATAAATTATTACATTGAAAAAACCCAGCATTCTCAACATCCATTTGGTCAAAATGTATTGGGGGTTGTACATGAATTTATAAGACAAAAAAAAGTGCAGATCAATATATTCAATCAATTCGTAAGTATTATTAATTAGGCAATTTCTATTTGTACACGGGGTATTCAAATACAGATTACGTGATTATCAATGGATATGCCAATCATTTCCATTTTTGGTGATACCCATTCTACAAAAAATATTTTTTCTAAAAATAAAAAGCACCTCTTTTGGAAATGTCTGTAACTTTAGACCCAAAAAAGGATATTTCAGACCAACCGGCCAGAATTAACAAAAATTATCCATGTGATGAGTAATGGATGACAAATAGGGTTTTATATTTCGAAAAAATTTTAAGTTCATAGAATAAATAGTAAAAATGGAAGCAGGGAGGGTGTGACATATGGTGACAAATTAAAATCACGTGACCCGTATCTAAACACCCCGTGTATACTTAGAAATTTTCTATTAATTATTACTAAATATTTTTTACTGTAATAAAATATTAAAAGTTTTTATTATTCACATTGTTTAGGTTTTCTTGACAATGGGCAATATATTGTTTTATGCATTACCAAATAACAACTCAAAGCTATTTCAGAATTAACACATATGGAAATTGATATGACATTTAAGAGAATAAATGGTAATATGAATGAGTGGGAAATTTCAGCATATTTACCTTGTGTATAAAAAAGTAAGTTAAAATTTATATTTAAATTTTTTATAAAAAAATTACTTACTTATTATTAAATATATATAGTTTTAACATTTGTGCGAATATTCACAAATATTGAAACTGCTCAAGCTTATCAAAATCTATTCAAAGATTTGTTTAGATGCATAGAAAAAGATATTAGTGAAACATTTAATTTTCACTATATTCATGAAAAAGGATTAGGTTGTATTCTTGCTGATCAATATAAGAGACAAGCTCTCGGTAAGATTAAAATATGTAATTTTAATTATTATAATTTTATTTTAAATAATACTCTTTTAAACTAAGATTAGGACAATACTTGAATTCAAGGTATATGTATCTAACTTCTATTGAGCATTTACAACACATTTACAAACTTTGTTAAGTGCACTACAAGCAGTAAATATATTTAAATTATTTATCCAAATGTACAGTTATTATTAATATTAATCAAAAATATTTTTTTTTATTATAATAATATTGCTAAAAATAAAAATCTTTTAAGTGAAATTCATAGTGCCATGTATTTGATTCTTACCTTAAATATGCAAGAAGAAGTTATGACTGTACTTAATAAATACAACTTTGTGACAAACCAGGAGCAGTAGATAATAACAAGCAATATTAATACAATTTATCGATCTTTAGATTACAATTATTATATTATTAATATTAAATATTTGATTTATTATATAGCTTGGGCAAAAGACAAACTTGTCTTGTGAGTTTTATCGGGTATTTCAAGTGCATTTACCAAGATAGATCATACAATTTGGAATCAATCTCCAAATAACACTAATGTAGGAGAAAGTGCTCATGCCAATGTTAATCACAATGGGTGCAATTTATCACTTCTTGCAGGTAATTATTTTGTTATCAGATTGATCTATTAGTATAAGATATAATTTTACTAATTTATTTTTTAAGAGGCATAATTTTGACAAAGACAATGGAAAAATGTCTGCGTATATGAACAGTATAATGTTTCAGATTCTTATTGAGATAAATCTGAATTAGCATGATCAATTCAAGCTGATAAATGAATAGGTAAGTTTTAATGATTATATTTTAAATATATTTAATAATATAATAATTATATATTTATTTAAATTATTTAGAAAAAAACATAAGAACAGGCAACCTTTAAAATCTTCAAATAAAGTTTCTAGTACATCAAAGAAATAGAAATATAATTCACAAAACAAGGAAAATGAAAATGAAATTATTGTAATAGATGATGATAATTTACTAAATCAGTAAATAAAAATTAATAAACTAGCGCAAGAAAAGTTACTTCTTCAGAAACAAACAAATGATGAACTTGAAAGAGAGATTATGTTACTTGAAAAGTGAAATCATATTTAGCAGGTCAATAGTTAATGCGAACTTTAATGTATCATAGATAATAGTCTTTGTTTTATTACCATACATTTGTGCTTTTGTAAATAAAATATCATATTTTCATTTGAAATCATTAATATTTAATAATTTAAATAATTAATATTTGACAGATATTCAATTTATTAAATTACTTTTATAATTTAATCTTATCAGTTATATGCAATATAAATTATAAGTTTAGTGATAAACTGTACTATATGAATATTTTAATTTATCATACAGTACAATATAGCGCTTTATATAGTACAGTACTGTACAATAAGTTTTGAAAAAGAATTCATACAGTACATTTTAGCTGATTGTACAGTACAGTTTATCTCTATACCTAGAAGTAACCTACAAAAAAAATAAAGAAACACATTAGTTAGTTAATGTTCCTTTAAAAAAAATAAGAAAAAAAATTAAATTTCATAACACCTGTTGCAAATACAGGTAGAATACCGATCATTCAGCATATTTACCGATTTATATCTTTTTAATCATCTGGGTTAATTAGATATCAATAGGATGTATTATAATTCAGGGATCAACCAGGTATTCAACCCTGATTAATACAAATTGTTATCTGAATGGTATCACCACTGTAGAATGCTAATTATTCGGCATTCTTACTGATTTATACCTTTTTGATTATTTGAATTATAATTCTAGTCAATTACTTTGTTATTTAATTTAATTTTTTTTTTTTTTTTTTTTTTTTTTTTTTTTTTTTTTTTTTTTTTTTTTTTTTTGTATTTTCTATTTTAATTTTTTTTATAATAATTAATTAGTTAATAATAGGGCATATATTATAAATCAGAAATCAATCAGCCAATCGATTGTTATAAATTATTTAACTAAATTTCATTTATTATATTATAAATTTTATATTACAATATAAATTTTACATATGAAAATGTTTACTGATAGGAATTACTGCTATGTATCTGGCAGTTTTCTTACTCCTACTTCAAAATTACTACGAATAAATCAGCTATAAATATTGTGAACC
>JADRCO010002334.1:0-14122 GCA_021464525.1 Rhizophagus sp. LPA8_4_AMF
ATCAACAGGGAGTGTAGACGTGCTTTGCACCATTACACTAGGGATGCCAATCCCTCACATTTCGGTTAATCATTTAATAATAAATCATTTTAATAATTATAACTTAATATCACATGATTCAAAACTTGATGAATCACAGGTTTTGAATATTAAGAATTCTTCATACTAAAATTATAGAATATTAAATAATGTACAGTAGAAATGGTTAATTACAACGAAAAAATGTATTTCTCGTTGAAAAGAAAACTAATTTAGTAATAAGTAGGGGAAAAGAGAATTAGTTTAATCATTGTTTAGAAACAAAATTAAATTATTTACTTGAAATAATTAAATTTCTTGTGAATTTGTATGTTTTTAGTAATTTCAAATTTAAATTAGTTTGATATCTACTTTAATATCAATATTTAAATAAAAAATACTTTATTGCTTTGAGCGTAAAGATTGTATTTCTCTGTGGAATAGAACGGTCAAAGACTTGAATCTCTCATAAATTACGTTAGACTTAAAAATAAACAAATTTAGTAGAGTTTGAATCCTCTAGTGATCGCATTTTTGATTACACAGTTATACCTGAAAATTATGAACAAGCTATCAGATTTCCGTATTTTTCGCGAAATAAAATTTTTCTAAGCACTGTAAATACGCTATGAGGAATTACAACAATGAGAAAAATGGAAACTGTACTGTATTTGTTGATAATGGCAAAGTCATGCGGTGTAAAAATATTTTGTCATTCTTTACGCTTATTTCCTTGAAGTTGTTGAAGAAAATACAGGTCGAATTGATTACGCAAGATCCTCGAGGAACAACAACTTTATGTTAGCGTTATCACACTGCTCTATAATTGGAGCTAAGCATATCAACAGCTTCCTTAGGAGTAATAACTCAATCTTGCCACCTTGGTTTTAAGCTCGGAATTCTCAGCGGCAGTATCTGACCTATTTCTTTCCAACTCCTGGAGGATTCGATGCGGTCTCCTGAGCTCTTGTCTGAGCTTCATATTTTCACTTTCAAGCTTTGACTTTCACGGCCTCAAGCTCAGAACTTCGTTGTTCTAACGAATCAATCTCGGATTGCATATTAGTATAAAATTTTTTTATACAAAGATGGAGATAATCAAAAGTTCGACAACACATAGATTGTTTACGAAAGTGAAATAGCGTTCCTATAATAATGCTTGTGACCACACCAGTTTTTCGTTTGTACACATTATCTCATTCCAATCCGGTTTCATCTATCCCACAATTAATAATATTAATCTAGGTCCCGCCAAAAATTTATGCTAGCAAGTTCCTCAAAGAATTTGTACTAAAAATGGTCATTGGCTGAAGAAATATTAATGTCTTATTTAGAACTTTCGACTGACATTTCTTCATACTATTGATATGTTAACTCCTTTAAGTGAGTCCAATAAATTTAAAATCTTATTCCGGTGTATATTATGAAAAAATCATGACAATATTTACTTTAAATATGACCAAATAATGTACTTAGTCAATAACAAGTCACCACGACTCTAATATTAAATATTTTCTCTGAAATTTCTATTCTGGTTTAAATTATGAAAAAATCTGACAATAGTTACATCAAATACGACTAAATAATGTATTTAATCATAACAATCCATCATCTATACAGTATAAGTAAGTATATATATACCCGTATAGCACTGCCTAAGGTACCCGGTATAATTCAATTTTTAAATCGTTGAAATTGATACAGACCCGGGGTACCTTAGGCAGTACCCTTCAGTTTTCGATTTTTAATCATTAAAAGAATCATGCTTGGACACATACAAAGAATTTTACCCGCGAGTAAACAGTCGGTTAGACAATTTTCTACAACTAGTAGTAAGTGATAATAGTGTTATAGTGTTATAGTAAATTTTGTTAACTGTTTATAAGGGTAATTTTTAATAAATAAAAATTAGATAACTCGAGAGAAATGTTTCGAAGTTTTTTATTTTTTGGTGCTGGTGCTCTTTATGGGCTCATTTCATGGCATAGAGATTATCATACAAGCAGGCCAATTTTAATGGTATAAGAAAGAATATTTAATGATTATTACAGTACCTAATTACTAAATTTAAGCATTTTCATTTAAACTAGAAACTTGATGCACTTGATGAGAAGATCGCTAAACTCGAAGAGAAGGTATATGAAAAGTAGATATCTAAACTCAATGAGGTCAGTTATATTAAAAGTTTTTTCTTAAATTTCAGAAACAAACGAACAAACAAACGAGAGAAGACGAAAAAAAAATGAGAGATAAAATTGAACATACCTTCTAATATGCGCAAGAAACGTCATAAAATTTATCAAAATTTTCAATTCTGCACCTTTCAAATATTCCTTTCATTTACTAAAATTAATAATTGTAGAATAAAAACAAAAGCTTCATTTTCATTAAACTTGTAAATACTCTTATGAAACTTTATGTGAGAACCATTCTCTCGAATCCATAATTTTGATAATTGATCACACGCTATATTCACTTTATTTTATTGTTTTTATCGGGTTTTTTTTATTGATATTTACTTAGTAAATCAATATTTACAGCAATAAATTTATTTAAAATAAAATGTAAATATAAAATTACAGAAAATACGATCATTTTGGGTGGATGAGGAAATTACTTGTATTATAATGTCATTTTCTGGTCAACATTTATAATAGAATACTTAAAAGCGTGTTTAAATTAATATGTAGCGTTAGCAATTCCTTTCCCATTCCCTTTCCAACCAATGAGCAACATATTGATCTATTTAAATTATATTGGAAGTTTTCATGATAAAGATTAAAATTAATATAAAGGCCAACGAGTAATTTAAAAATATTAATATTTCTTGAAATTTTGATTTTGCATGAGCGCAACCCTAGGTCCAGAAAAAAAAATAATTAGAATTTGTTAAAATTAAAATTCCTTGTACTGTATACCATTTCTTCAATAATCTCTTTTTCATGTTCAGGAAATTCATTAAAAAGATAATTTAATGTTTTCAAGTATTTAATTTAAAAGTTTCATTTAATAATTTAATAGCATCATGATGATATTTTGTTATACATTTATTAAAGGATAATCTGTCGCTAAATAATTTCCATTCTCCGTCTTAATTGATCTGAAAACATGATTCGTTGCTTCAATAAGATGATTGACATAAGGTAATTTTTTAACACGTCCTTTTTGATGGAAATAAAGGTACGGGAAGCAAATGTCTAATTAATAAAACTTCTTTAACATGTGATAATTTCGTTAAATTATTAATTATTAAAATATTATTAGAATATTCTCTCCAAACAAGGTTAATTGTTGTTTTATTATAAAATCATCATTATCTGTAATTATTAAATTTTAAATCAAATTGATTTAAACATTCTTTTTTTTTTAATTCTAAATAATCCGTATTAAGAATCAAAGGATTTCTTATATATCTATGAGTTATAGTTGGTTATTATAACGTTCTTTAGTCCAATTAAGAAAATCTTATTGTGTAATGAAAATATGAAATTAACATTTGGAAACATTATTTTAATTTCATTCACATTATAATAAAAATTGGATGGAAATTTATTACAAGAACCTAATCTAGAATTTTGAACGTTAATCAAATTATGGTACGATTTAATAATTCAGCTAATTGTATAAATGAATAATAATGAAAATTTGCTAAAGTTTCTTTTCTGGTATATGATAAGCAAATAAGAATTTATTTACATTCATTATTATTAATTCCACAATATTTTTGTATCAATTAAAGATTTTGAATTTATTTCACTTATTATTTCTTCATTAAAATGAAATAAATAAATAGTAATATTCCATATAAAAAATGATTAATATAGAAAAATTTTATGAATTTTATGAATTTTGAAATTTTATATCATTCTTTTATGAGAAAAATGAAAATTATGAATCAAAAGAATCAAAACTACTTTATTATTTAAATAAAATAATTATATAAATATTAATATTATTTATTAATAGTTTTAATTAATATCAGATATTTATAAATATTTAAATTATAATAATTATAATACATTAATAAATTTCATTGAAAATGTCCTTTTTAGCCAAACAACAATTAATTAGAACAAATAGTTTCTATAAATGTAAGAAAAAATAAAAAAAAAAATGAATTAATTTTTAAATTGGTTCTTACTGTCACAGAAATACATGATTTTTGTATGTTATTTATATTAATCAAAAAAACGAAACATATTGAGCAGTATAGAAATTAACTTTTCAGTAACATTCGAAACATATAACGATGATGTGGCGCAGTAAACCAATGAGACGATTGAGACGCGTAATGTCAAATCTTTCTTGAAACAACATTTATTTAACAATTAATTAACATTTAATTATTTTCTGATTAGTTAACATCTAATCATTACGTATTACGTATTATCGGAAACTTTTTAAATAAATCGAAAAGAATATATGCATTTATTTAAAGAAATAAAATTGAAATTTATGAAATGCACACATGAATAATATAAAATTCCAACAAGAAAAATAAAAAAATAAATAAATTCAAATGTTTATATTATAAAAAATAATATTGAAAATGATAATAATAGTAAATTAAAAAGAAGAATCACTTTCAAGAGAAAAAAAAAAGTAAAATTTTTGTTTTTATGAAAATACGATTGCAATTGATTGATTGATTGATTAATATTTACTAAAGTTATATTGTTAAATAATAAAATGTTCGTTGCACACTTTGCACAGCTAAAATAAAAAAAGTATTATATTGTAATATGAGGTATTATATAATCTATTCAATTAATTAATTAATTATACACATTAAAAATTCATCATAAATATTTTAAACCTCGGATTTATCATGAAGGTAAATACTAGTTTTAGATGTGTTAGCGTGATGTGTAAAACCATGTAAATTATTTGATGAAGCATTATGAGAACTAGTAGGTGAAACATTTCCACTTGCACCACCTTTAGATAAATTTGTTGTAGAATTATTTTTTTGAGCCGTAAAGAATAATGCGGGTTGACCATCTGCCAAGACACCCTTTTGAACAACATAAGTTTCAGGTTTATGTATTACGATTGGAGGCTCAACGAATTTAGTTGTTTTGGCTTCAATTGGACGTTTACGCCATCTCATTATTGATACATATGAAGAAATTACATAAGTGGCCGCAACTATCCAACTTAATGACATACTTGAAATGAATAAGTGACAACGTGTCGTGCGAGCGTAATAATTTATATCTTGTGGATAATCACATACTAATCTTGTTCCGGTAAATTCGGATGAAATATTTATTAATGCTGAAAAAAGAAAGGAAGGCAAAAGTTAGACTTATCATAAATATATAAATTATACATGTTTAATTTATTTTAACGGGACTTACATATAATAAACCACAAGTGCGCTAAAAATCTATAAAAAAAAAGAAAAAAAAAAAAATAATATAAATTAAACGATTTCGTAAAAAAAAAAATAAGAAATTTATTAAGAAATTTATGAGAGACTTTTAACATACAAATCGCTATAAACTTCAGTCAAGTATGGGCCGGTTAACCATCGATATGAGAAACTCGTCAAATAATATAACAATAATATATATGTCATAAAAATTATTAGCCAATAATATGTCGCGTTTCCATGTGATCTAAAAAAAAAAATGATAAACAAGTGATTAACAACTTTTTATAAATTAAATAATAAAAATAATAAATTACTTTGAATTAAAATACTTACGGTTCTTCATAGTACCATGGTTTAAATCCTTGTATTTGTGCAAATTCTAAAAAATAAATTCAATATAAATTGATTAATATATTATTAATTTTTCACCCTTCATTCCTTCTCCTTAAATCAATGAAACTTACCTAAACTAAAAATCGCCGTAAGCAACAATATTTGAAATAGTCTCAAATACAGTGATGTTGGTTTTTGTAATATAAAACTCGCCATTTTATTATTAGATACAGATTTTCTTATTTTTGTTTCGTACGTTTACTTAAAATAATTTTTTTTTTTTTTTATATAATAAAATAATAATAAATACGTTAACAATTAATATATATATTTCTTCGAATACTTTGATAATATTGATTTTAAAACGATAAATTTTCTTCTTTAAAAAAAAAAATAATTCGAAATTCTGGAACTAGAAATAGCCGCAAGTAATAAGTAACTTTTTTCTTTATAAACTGAATCCAGTTAAGGATAGTTATATTTTTCTTAAGAGCTTTCTTTGTAAGTTTAGGAGGGTACAATACGGCCAATGTAGCTCCAAAACTTGGATCATATTTTGCTGACTTATGGTGTATTTATATTTTTTTTTTATTCCTATAAATGAATTTTTTTTGATTCGTACACAATAATCGTGCGTGTAAAATACTATACTATAAATGGTAAAAAAATATGTAACGCAATTAAAAATTACATATTTAGTCAAAGAAGAAAATGCAATTTGGAACCCGGTAAAATTTTCGAATATTATTTATACAATATTAAAATAAAAACGTCATAAAAAGATTTTTAATCTAAATAAAGGATAATGAAATAAATGAAATAAATGAAAATGATTCGTTAAAAATATTTTTATTTAATAAACAGATAATTTTAAAAAATATGTAAGGTCATATTTCATGGAATCAATTAAACCATGTTGTTTTCCAAATCAATAAATTAGCGTATTTATTGTTAGTTTATATAAGGAATGCAATGGAAGAACTAACAAATAATTTTTTAAATAAACATGCTTCTAATTACATTGAATTTTCCGAATCACAAAGTCCGATTGCACACTTGTATGCAAGTACAAAGTTAATTATTATCGTTATTCATTAGTCTAGATAACCTTTTGTTGTTAGTATTACTTTTATTTATATCTTAGTTCAATTTTATGCATGCAGTTTACTCTTGCTAATTCGTACAACAAATTGTGAAACATTAAATTTTTCTGTTTAACTCTTTTACTTTTTTCCTTTGAACAAAGAAAATTTAAAAGTGATTTTGAGAAATGTTTAATGAAAGTATCTTTCAAATCCGAATGAATCTGGTTTTATTGTTCCCAAAGTAAAAAATTTAGTAGGAACAACTTACATATTTTTGAATGTGAGGTTGAGTATAAATTCCGATTAATCAGATAATGAGAATATATGCTGTGCTACGTGGCATTTGAATTAGCCGTCGTATGATGTTCGGACCGATTTTATTGATACTATTTAACGATCAAATCATGTTTGATATAGATTTCATATGATTTATAAAAAGTTAATAAATCGGGTTAGTATTAAACAAGCCATATAATTTTTTTTTTTTAAAAAAAATTATTTTCTAGATAAAGTATTGAGCTACACGGCAACTCGCGAGAAGCATAGTCAAATCTTAAAATCTTTTTCTTTATTAAATCATATGATTGATAAACTAAGTAATATATCTAAATCTAGTAATAACTATTTGCCGGACTAACAGATCACCTTTAGAATTAACCGAGGATATTTTTCAATTTAGACAAAATGACAAAAGATGTGATAACCTTTTATATTTATAATTATGTTAAGCTTTAATTTATGCTAAAATATTATTACATCTAGATAAAGCTTAGGTAGTAACCCTAATAAGTTATATGAAAATAACCTAATAATTTGAAATTGCACGGCGTTTTGTACTTGTGTTACATTATGTAAACTCCGAATGTGATAAGGCGTAGTTATATAAACAAAATGATTTTTTGGGGGTAACAATTTTTGGAATCACTTATCAATGAAAAATGAATTTCTTTGAAATCTTTGAAAGAATTGACGTAAATGCTAAGGGGGATGAACTCTTACCAATGATTTATTTTTTAAAAAAATAAATTCATTTCTATATTCAGGCTTCTTATTGGATCTGACAAATTCTTTTGTAAAGTGTAAATTTGGAAGAATTCAATGATTTCTTAAAAATTATTGTAACGTCAAACAAATGATAAATGAATTTTATAATAAATAAAATAAAATAAATTCTTTTTTAGAATTAATTGTACACAATTTTATGTTTATTTATCTTACGTTTAACGATTTAATGTTTGTTGATCATAAACATATAATGTACAACAATGTGGTTAAATATTTTATATGAATGTTTATTTTGTAAAATGATAAGAGGTTATTCATAATGTCTTAATTAGTAAAAAAAAAATTATGGCCAGAATTATGTTATTTGTTTCAATAACGAAATACATTTAGAATTAAATGACGTAATTCTAACCCCCTTTTCTAAATGTAATTTTTAATGGAAGACGCAAATCGTGAATTCAATAATTATAGTTTTCCTATCATTGAAGATTTCAAGCTATTTACATATGATTATGGAGACATTAAATAATATTATTGCTGATATTACTTAACACATATAATCAGCAGAAAACGCCCTTCTAAGCTATAAAATGCCAGCAAAAATGTCGATTTAACTTTAATCATTTTTAATGTTGCGATTACATTATATATTATATGTCCAAAAATCTGCATAATATTAATTTAATTGATCTAATATTTTAACGTTTTTACATAATACAACTATTTAATATCTAATATTTTAACTTTTTTTACATAATACAAGTCTGTATGGATGACATCGGTTTGAGTTAACCGCGGGTTGAAATCGATCCGATGCAAGTTGTTTAAATATTTTGAACCACTGCATAATAAGTAAATCAGTTCAAACTAAAAGGTTTTTTAATCCTATATTGAAATACAGTATTGACCGATAAAAAATATATATTGCTTAAGTAATTAAGGGTTAACTTGTTAGATATTTCGGATTATTTCCCCAAAATTATTTAATCTAAGATGAAAGTATAGATTAATTTAAAGTTCAAACTGAAAAATTTAAGTCTTGATTTAAGTGATAAGTCTAAAGTGGTACTCGTTAAATATATCTTTATTTTATATTAACGGGACGGAAATATTTTATTTCTTGCACTTGCACGTGATGCATGCATGTTAAAAAATAAATCTTCAGTCAACGCTTTATTGTCGCACAAAGTATTATAAGCATGAGGTCCACAATTCACGTCCTATGAGTTAAACTATAGTGCTTCTGATGATATTATCCATACTGTATGGTTAAACTTTGATTAATTTTTTATATCTTACGTCAAATTTCTTTCGTGCGTGATGCTTGGAAGATGTTTAAGATTCCATTATGAATTTGAACTCTACTTCATAATTACTTTGATAAAATGATCCTATCAGATCAAATTTTAAAATCTTTTTCAAAAGAAAATACAATTCATTGTAGAAAGAGTTAGTTTAAGTGTCAAATTCAAAATTTACCACGCCAACATTTTTTATCATCTGATTATAACTTTCTACAGTCAAACTGCGATATAACGATCGTTGGGATTCATATGAAAATCTTTGAAAAATATCGTTATACTGTATCAAATTATATTGGTATTTATATTCTCATATAGCGGGAAAGTAAAATTTTATCATTATGTCGAGGTTTTATTATATATCGGTATATCGAATATACCACAACACTGTTGTTGATCACAATGTCATATGACTTGGCGCAGTACAGACAGTTCGCGATCTCTATATAAAGGAAACGGACTTTCCTTTTGCTGCTTTTCCGTTTGTCTCTGTCTTCTGTTGCTCTTTGAGCAGTTTGCTTTTTCAAAACTTCAAACATGAGCGTAGAAATTGAAGGTATAGAAGAAACATCCACTAGACAAATCTCTATGATTAATCAAGTATCCAAGTGGCTGGAGGCTACTTATGAATAATGTCTAAGTATGCTAACGAACACACAGATTTGACCTAGACATGAGTAAAATTGGCGAACATATGCTCGAAGTTATACAATACAAGTATGTTGCTGAAATAATTGGGAACGATATTTTTATTAAGGTAAGTTTAGTTCTAGCTTACACAACTAACTACAAATTCATATTATTTATTGATCTTGCTAAATTATACTAGTATGAAAGAACGAGTTCATGTCGCATTAGTGGTCTCAGCGATGGTACATAATCAAATTTGGATCGTAGTATCTAAAGTAATGTGCATGTTGCAGGCAATCGATATCTCCACGACGTTGGTGTGTGGTTTCAAAACCTGACAAGACGCCAACAGTAGTTGGTAGATGCCCGCCAACAAATGTTTGGGTGGAGGTAATTGTGTTAAGTTTCTGCTGTAAAAAGTTTATAAATGCTTCTACTTATCAGAATTAATTCATATAGGTATTTATGATCAAGATCTCGATCGTAGCAACGCGTTAAATAAACTTACTCTTGTTTATTGACAACGTCCTAGTATTGAATTTGTTGAAGTCGCTCTTCCAGATAATGTTAATCAATTTCGTAGGAATCCAAATTCTCAAGCAGCTTCTATTGCTGCTACTCAACACTGACAATGGTGTACCTGAAGCGCCATATCTTATTCATTGGGATGCGACTTCAACACAGATTGGACTAGAACCTGCATGACATAATCAGATGAGGGTGGACAATTGGATTCAATCATATTTTAAAATTTTATGATCATTGTTGTTAATACCATAGTACAGAACGTCTGCTTCTCTTTTTAAACTAAACACAATATCTCAATTAGTTGTTTGCTCATGTTTTTTTTCATAAATAGATAAATATAGTAGATGATAAAAAAGTAATAAAAGTTATACATGTGCCCCTGAAAAATGTTTTATTAATACAAATCGGGTCTTTACCCATAGGTACATTGCGAAATTTCCATGCTAAAATCTTTTATTATTTTTATCTTTTTTTTTAATAATAAAATCAAATAGACCTAAAAGCATCACGTATTACGTGTAAATGGTTCGTTGAAAAAAATTTTTTTTTTTATCTGGGAACATAAAGCATGAATCCAAGGAATAGGCTGTTTTAGAACTGTATTTTCAGAATACGCTTTTAATACTCTTTTAATACCTCATCAAGTGGGATTCTGGGCTCTTTGATATAATAACATAATATTGACTATCAATCCACCATTTTTCATGCAGACAGCGCAAAGTTTTACGAATTTGGCACGTGAAGATTCTTATACCAGAAAAATTATTTGATATCGATATATTGCGCCATACTTTTGTTGTGTCGTTACATGTGACGAGATTCAAATTAATTTCATTGCGCCTATTATACGCGCTATGGTGGTTAGTGATTTTCTCGGCAAAGATCAAAATGCCGACATATAACAAGAAGAATAATATGCCCGTTTTGTTTTGGAACATCTATAGAGGCGGGAAGATTGGTTAACATTGTGATGACATGTTTCAAGAAATTAGCCGAGCAATAAACCAGCTTACTTTATTGTTACTTTGCGGAAAATAGCCGTATGTTTGATTGTTTAATATCAATGATTTTAATAATGGTAAGTTGATTGGTTTGAATTTTTTGTGCAAGGCAGATAAAAAGGATTCATTAACAGGGACATCACCTTTTATATAATTTCCAGGATCGATTTTGGAATATGTTTTTGGGAAAATTACATTAATATGATTACATCACGAAAATCTGATCAATGGCTTCTTAATTTAACAATAAAAAACTTTGACGTTACCCATATGTAAAGATCATCAAGTGCCCCTTTTTCGATAATAAGAATTTTGAGAATATGCGAGAATAAATTCTTTTGCGCAATTACTTATTCCCATGATACGTGTGACGTCTATACTAAATGTTACTGTACATTTATTTATCAAGTTCTGGATTGATATATTAGCACGCTTCCCACAATCCCATAACCCACTCCATTTATATCTGAATTAGTAAATTAATTATTTGCTATATTGTTTATACGAGGTCGAAAAAACAATTCTTTTGGCAATAATATCAGATATTATCTTACTGCGCATTTTTAGGTGATCAAACTCGCATAACCTGCCTAATGCCCTATGCTACAATTGCGAACTGAAATTTTTTCTTGTCAGTGACCGACTAAATCAATAACTACATAAATAAAACGCACAGCTACATGATAGAATATTTCTATTTATGCTAAGGACTATTAATACCCGCATTATTATCATGACACAACCTATTACCTGGCTCCTTCTTTAACACCTCCAAAATCATTCGGAATTAATGGGCTGAAGTTGCCTTTATCCTTAACCTGCCTTTTTACAGGTTTCAGTATTTTGCCATTAATGGGATATTGCCTTGTAATTGATTTTTTGCATCGGAGAAATAACCGCACTTGCCTTTAACGTATACATTCCGTATTAATAATAATAATTTGTTCTTACATATCCAGAATATGAGGATCATATAGAAAACATGTAGCGTACGGTGAGCTATGTATGTACGTATAGTGGTCAATGTATGGCAACGTCCGGTATACATCACCCTACAGTATACATCACCCACCCTACAGTATGGTAAAAATGACCATACATACCGTACGTTGATCACTATACAGACATACATAGGCCTCTATACATGACATGTTTCCGTCGTACCCGAATATGAGCAATAAAAACAACGTAAAAATTATTGTTGTGTTACGTTTGACTGAGGCAGAGTTACTGTTTATCTAGAACGGAGTTTTGTGTCTAATATTTTTTATCGAAGACTGTTCGGCCATATCCGATACATATTTTTTGAGCACATCATATTCAGCTATAAATTTATATCGTTTACATGAACTATTTGGAAATTTTATTAATGAATCGAAGCAATAATAAAGTCAACAAGAAAAATTTTTTTAATAAATAACTTTGTCATAACAATTATTTTATGTATTGGATAAGAAGGAATTGTCATTCTCAAATTTTTACAAAGTAGAACTATTACGTCTTAAAAAAAAAGGGATAACGAGTGTCGGGACATCTTGGGATTATTATTTGTAACGTCGGGTATTGTATTATAACTGGATTCTGATATTCATATATAATTACTCATAATTACTCATACGAAAAAAAATTATTCGAAATTGAACTCATGAGTCATAACATGTCATATGTAATAAACATAACATAAATAATATAAATAAGCCTCCAAAACCTTTTTTGTTCGTTAGGTTTATTTTTCTTTCAGTCTTTAAGTCCTCGGTCCTTAACGCGTATTTTTCTTTCAGTCTTTAAGCCCTCGGTCCTTTACGCGCGTATTTTTCTTTGAGTCTTTAAGTCCTTGGTCCTTTACACGCGTATTTACATCATTTCTAATAGAAATTAGATAGGTGCTAAATTTATTTTGTCTTTTTCTACACATGTCGGTCTTCTCTTTTTTTCTCTCTTTTTCAAACTGTTCTTTTTTTTCGGACTTTTTGTTCTTTTTTTTTTTTGACTTCACTGGACTATTTCTTTTTCGGACTTCTCTCATTTTTTTAGACTTCTCTTTTTTCGAAATTCTCTCTTTTTTTTTGAACTACTTTTTTTTTCTTTCTCGTTGCCTGGATATTATACGTTTGATGAAGGGTTTACGTAAACGATTGCATAATCAGAAGGTTTGTTTATTCCGAATCAGTTCTTTTAATAAATACTCTTCGGTTACCATTAACTAATCGTCTGCTCTTTTTTTTTGTCTTCTCTTTTTCTCAGACTTTCTCTTTTTCAGTCTACTCTTTGATATTCATTTTTTTTCGAAAAATATCAATAATGGTTACTTTCAAGGTTTAAAATGAAAAAAAGGTTCATTCTAAAAGATTAAATGGGTTAAACTTTAAAGTGACGCATACCGATAATGTTAAGTCTTTTTTTTCGATCTTTTTTTTATTTCTCTTTATTTCTAGGACTTTTACTTCTCTTTTCGGACTTCTCTTTTCGGACTTCTACATTATTTTTAGGTTTCTTCTTTTTTCCAGCCTTTTTTTAGGTCTACTCTTTTCTTCGGTCTTCCCTTTCTTACAGAGAAAATTTCACGTGGCTCCCTAGTACATCGCGACTTTTTTTCATATCCACGCATATTCGATACACCTCATTTGACTATATTAAATACTTATAAAATTGACGCACCTATACCTGGAAAGTTCCAAAAGTCCGCGCATATGTCTTTTTGCATGACTTGTTTTTGACGATTCCATAGTACCAATATTGCCATTTTCCTGTCATTCCATAGGAAAAAAAGTTACAACACCGGTATAATAAAAAAAGGGCAAACATAAGGTACTATCTATCATTAAATGCTGTGAAGGTTGTTGA
>JADRCO010002335.1:0-14118 GCA_021464525.1 Rhizophagus sp. LPA8_4_AMF
TGAGCATAAAATATTGTTATATGCTGTAAACAAATATTTTATTTACAATAAAACGCGTTTTTTTTATTATTTTTGATGATTTAGTTAAAATGAAATAGGATTTGAGACTCTGCAAACTTGCAAAGCTATTGTACAAGTATGTCTAATATATATTAACTTTATTAATATTGCCAATATATTTGCAAAAAATAGATACCTTTTACAAAATTGTTGTGTCATGTTTGTTTTTTAATTTATAGCGTAATTTCATTATTTTAGCAAAATGAAATGGGCTTAGGAAGCTTAAATAAAGTTGTTGAGCGGGTGTAGAATTACCTAGGTATTTATTTTTACCAAGATAGTCTGGGTATTTGCGAAAGTATTTATATGAGATTATTGTGCTGCGCGTGGTTGTTTTTTCACTTTACGGTGTAATTTTGGCACTTTAGTTAAATGAAACAAGACTTTAGAGATTAAGTAAAGTTGTTCAGTGGGCGTGGAATCATTTAGATATTAATTTTACCAAGTAGCTTGAATATTTATGAAGTAATTAATAATTTTTACATTAATGTATTTGAAAATTAATTAATAGTATTGATGTATTTATTAAATCATAAAGTATAAAAAGTTATTTTTTAAATGTGTTTGTCATAACATTAATAAACCAATTTTATTTTACAAGATACGTTAAAAGCAAAAATATTAGCTTTTCTTTCTTTTTCTTTGATTTTTTTTCGACTTTTTTTCTCTAAGATAAATGTTACACACAAAACAACTTTGAGCCAATCAAAAATTAGACGCCACTAAATCACGTGAGGGTGGAATTTTTTTGTGGTGATACTGGGGTAAATCTTAAACCCCCCCTCTTTTTATGGAATTTTTGGCAGTTCTGATTTCTAATGACGTAAAGAAAGAATTTATTTATAATTTTTTTATATAATGTTTAATAGTTGTATTATATTTAAAAAATTTTTAAATAAATATTAACATAATTTTCAATATTTTTAGAGTACACTATTAACATTATAACAAAATTAAAATTTGAAATTCAGTTATATTAAATTCAGTCAGCACCGTTAAGGGCAGTGACATAAATTAGCTAATATTAGTTTCATAAGGAACCTTACCCAAGTAAGATTTTTTTAACCAATAATATATAATTATATATATAATATCCCCATCACCTAAAATATTAGCTAATATATGTCATGACCCTACTGAAATTAAAAGTTTAACTGAATTTGAAATTCAGTTACACTAATTTCAATCAACACCATAACTGAAATTAAAATTTTAACTGAATTTGAAATTCAGTTATGCTAATTTCAGTCAATATCGTAACTGAAATTAAAATTTTAACTGAATTTGAAATTCAGTTACAATAATTTCAATTAGCCCCGTAACTGAAATTAAAAGCTTAATGAAATTTAAATTCAGTTAAATTTTAATTTCAATAAATTCAATTACAATATTATCTGAAATTAAAATTTTCTGAACTTCAAGTTAAATGTTTGGATACACAATAGATAACCAATCAACTATGTCTAAATTGATTTTAATTTCAGTTAAATTTTAATTTTAAATACAAACCCACTAACTCAAATTAATTTAATTGATCGTCAAATTTTAATTTCATATATCTGAATTTTAAAATTTCAATTTCAGTCACAACAATTGTTATCATTGGTTGTAAATTTGCTAAATTCTTGCTCCTCAAAATTGGAAATAATCTGCGGTGCAACATTTATTATTTTTATTTCTTTCTTAAACATTCCTTTTATATCTAGTGACGCCATTTATATTACGCATAAATAGTTTAATGGCAGTTTTTTATGATTTACCTCCTTTGACCTTATTTATTCTTGTGGAAACAATCTGCGGTGCTATTATTTTTATTTCTCTTTCTTAAACATTCCTTTTATATCATTTATATTATGCATAAATAGTTTAATGGCAGTTTTTTTAACATTTTCCTTCTTCGACCTTATTTATTCATTTTGACTTTATTATGTTTATTGTTTATTGATATATAACATGATTAAGCTATAAAAAAATATAAGATTATGTCTGACAAATAAATGATGCAACAATGCATAATAAAATAGACAAAGATCTACATTCACAAGTTTTGATTGAAAAATTGATTCAAAATCTAATTTTCTAGAAGCGCTGCAATTCGATCAATCTGGTTTATACACTTTGTTAACAATATCTAATAATAATGTTCTTTTTATCGGATCGAATCATGTGTCAGTATAAATGTAAAAAAATTCAGTTACTTATTTAGTTAAAAAAAAAGGAGAAAAACTATGTTTACCAATAAATTAATCATAGTATGTTTATACTTTTTTTATTTAAAGACATAAACAAAAAAAAAAACTAAGCTAAAATAGTTTTTATTGTTTGATAGGTCTAAAAAATGATCCCGTAACTTATATATAAACAAACCAATTATAAAATTCTATAAACTTTTTTTTTTCATTAAAATTATTGAAAATAAATCTCTAATTGTTATTAATTATAAATCAAAGAAGCAGCATGTCTACTTCACTAGCTACTGTTAATCCAGTCGCAAAAATTATGCACCGCCGATTAATTACTAAGGGAAGGTTTTTTCATAGTACACCAAACGATAAAAATTTTTTCTTAATAACCTACAAAATTGTTCAAGAAAATTCTGTTTTTTTTTAATGATAATGATCCTGATAATAATCTTAATTACGATTATGAATTTTTTTATCAATATTATACAACGAATTACTATGTCAGGTGTAAATTATTACCTCATTTAATTGTTGAAGATTTACTGAATAATGAGCAATTTGATATGAATACACGGAATAATGAAGCACCATTATCTCCATGACAAAAGTTAAGCCTTGAAGAAAGTTTATATGTAAAGCTTTATTTACATATTTCACAAGGAACGGATATAATTATAATTTAGAATAGTACATTAACTACGTTATGGTGCGTTATCACGTTAATAAACTTGTTAGTTTCATGCAATAAATTATAAATTTTAAAACAAAATATTCCCTCCTAATTCCTAAACCATACTTCATTCATCTATTTCAAACTTACTTTCCCTTCCCACAATTACTTCACCTCTTCCTTTATTATTACCAAGAATTATTTAGTCAACTATTATGCATTTTTATACTTCATGATAGTTACTACTTTTATTAAATTAATTACTGAGGATATAATACTTAATTAATCAGAATCTCGTGATTAAAGGAATGATATAGAATTATTTCATTCCCCATCAGCTGGTCCTTTAGTAATATCAGCCCCTCTTAACAAAGATCGAATATTCAATTAATGCAAGCGAGAGCACATAAAAACTATTCTCCAAAAGATGGCTATAAAATAGTCATCAACATCAACGAACTTGTGATGCAATGTGCTCTTTTAATTTTATTTTCCCCCTACACTACCAACTGATTAGATAATTCCTGACGGTTGATTTTGAATTTCAATTAACTGTGGAAAAATCATTTCATTTGTATGAGTATAGATTAATTGAGATCGGATATCTTTTGATGGTTTTCGTTTAATATAATTGATCACGTGATTTTAAATAAGTATACAAATTAAATGACAGAAAAGAGTTCTTTTTCGTAATTTTTAGTACTTTCAGTTCCGCGTTATTTTGGGTTGATAACAACGAAAAAAAATCTACCTGCAAGCTCCACAAAAAGTTTTCCACACATAACTTTACATTTACATAATTGTGCTAGGTCGCTAGGTCATATACACTTCCAACTTAACTCTAATTGCCTAACAAGTTAATTCCTCAGTTACGTTTTCCATAGACTGTCACTTTTCCAGGTCTATTTATTTTCATCGTTTATGCACACTCCTTAAAGAAAAGCTTAATGCACTTAACAATAGACTTTTATTTATTCAACAATAGTAATCGTAAAACCTACTTCATCAAATTTTATACCAATCTACCTTTCTTTAACTACCCGGTAATAACTGTAGACTTTTCGCAGGCTACACTGTTTCAACAAATGATATGAACAATATGAACAATTTGCAGATATTAATGAAGCAGAAAAGATTGCCTGAGATGTGGGATAGACCAACGACAAGGTTCGAACTTGTGAAGAGCCATGCCTGATACGTTATGGTTTGAACAATTAGGTTACTATCAAATTATTCAAACAATCCTCCGTAGGCTTCAGGGCAATATTCAACAACAGAGAGAAGCAACAAATCAAGAGCTGGAACTGCATAAGCACGTTGAAGCTCAATATTGACAATGATAGTGATGATTCAGCACAACCGAGTCCCTTTGTCACCTTTTTCAGGATCAATGGACACGCAAGAAATCTCATTAAGCAACACCGATAAACTGATAAATTCAGAACAAGTAGTTAATATAATCAATTATATGCAAGGGAATAAAACCGCTTTGAGAAACAATCTATACTTCATAAGTCAAGATTTAACATCAAAAAAGATGATAGATGAATCACAAATACGAACGGAAGAGGAAATCTTATTATTTAATGACGTGAATAAGGTTTGTTCATCACGTATGTCTGAGTCAAAAAGGGAGACTAATATTGTGGACGATGATAAAGTTGGACAAAAGAGACCTAATAAGGAGGAATTAAGTAGAGGACATGTTAGTAGTGGTAGTGAAGTGGACAGTGATTTAGAAGATAGTAAATAAAAGAAGGAGGTAACGGTCGTTAAACAAACAGGGAAAGGTACTCAGAAGAAGAAGTCAAAGAAAAAAACAAAAAAGAAATGATAGATATGGAAGGTTAGTATTTAGTTTAGATTTTATGGGTGACTAGGTTATGTGTATCAATATAATATATGGTGCAAAAATCGCAGTCAATTTAAGACGGACTTTCTGCTAACTTTTAGTATCTATTAATATTGGTAAGGGTAAAGGTAGATTAGTTATATGACGAGATGTCACATTAATTTAGCATTTTTAGTATAGAATACATATATTATTTAAGTTAGTTAATTTAAATTAGTAAATAGATAGAACGGTTAGCTATAAGGTCAAAAAGACTTGATCTTTTTGTACTTATGTATTTCTAAAATAATATTGTATTCTGTTTTGAACTGGTATTGATAAAGAAATGCGCTACTAATTAATTAAAAAAAAATAATAAAAAAAAAAAATAATTGAATAATAAAGCATTTAATAATTAATTATTTTTTTTACAATATTATTTTCATGTTATTTAAAGCTACTAAAAAGCTCAATACAAAATGCTTAATGTTTATAATAAGAAAAAATTTGAATTTGACTTAAAATTTTACTTAAACACAATTTGTTGATCAAATTAGTTGAAAATACTGTAAGTTAATGAATAAAAAATTAAAAAATGTGATAGTGAATGGACTGATTTTTTTTAATAAACAATTATGTATAATAAAGAAATAAAACCTTGCTGTAGCCTTTGTACCTTAATATACTTACTATTTAAAGGAAAAATCGAAATCTGTACAAAAAAAGAATAACGAATGCCGAAATTTTGCCGGAAAAAATTATGAAAGTAAAAGAAGAATAAGATGTAATGCACATTATCTGTGGAAATTTTACTCTTGCATTATAATCAGTAGCTGGGTAAAGTGATGTAAAATTCAGCCACAAACAAAATTTGTGCCGATTAAACGAATTCCCACAATCCCACACTATAGTAACTATATATTTATTTTTATTTAACCATAACCATTTAATATTAGTTATTAAAATCACGTGATTAAATCCATTAAACGAAAGATCCATTTAAGCTGTACATTTTCCTGATGATGAGCGAAATCAAGTGATTATTTTGTAGTTAATTGTAGAAAAGCCTTTCTAGCCTTAAGATTTCCTCTCATAGCCTATTTGTAGTAACTGGCATTTGTAAGGTTTAACCGACAGGAACCTTTATGTGGCTAGCTATTTAGTGAAAATCTCGAATAATCAGCGATCATATCGGCTTAGCGTTGGTGTATTTTAAAATCTATGTTCAAACAAATGAAATGCTCCTTCCGTATTAGTTCCAGTTAATTTGAAATCCAAATTGGTATAAACGATCAAATACAGAATTAATTACCCAATTAGTTGGTGGATTAGAAAGAAATAAAATCAAAAGGCACCTTAGCATTGCGAGATCGTTGACGATATTGCTCTAACCATGATATTAGGTTGATGACTATTTCCTTGACCACTCTTTGTAGATATTCTTCATGAGCTTTGGTAATTTTCGTAAATAGGTTTAAAATGAGGTGGAAAAGGTACAAATTTTTTTAAAATCATTTTTTGAGGATCTTGATTAATTATTTATAAAGGACCAGTTGATAGAAAATAAAATTCTATATCATTCCTTTAATCATGAGACCATAGCCACTTAAATTATTATATTTTCAGTAATTAATTAGTAAAAATTGAAAAATTTATATATAAGAATGATGTGATAAGCATAAGAGTTGACCATATAATTTAGGTAATAATGAAGAAAGAAGTGAAGGAGTTAGGAGATATAGTAGGGAAAGTAGAAGAATGATGTAGGAGAGAAATATTTTATATTTTAAATTTCATAGAAACTGAAATAATTTAATAAGCTTGACATAGTAATAAATGTGATAACGTATCATAATGTACTATTATAACATTTTTTATATTGAGCTTCTTTAAAATAATATGAGAATAATACTATAAAGAAATAATTAATTACTAAAATCCTTATTATTCAGTTATTATTCGGAATTAATTTTTTATTAGCATATTTTCAATTTGTCTGTCGTACAACCTATTTTTATAGCCTTTTGCTGATTTTTTTTCCGATCAACTTGCGCAAACGATGGTAAACTGACGAATCATACATTCCAATGAAATCATATGTTTGTACCTTCATTATTTAATAACTCTGTAAAGACGTAAACAAAAAAAAAACTTAGCTAACATAGTCAAATATTTTATAAATCCAAATTATATTGAAAAAAATCTCCAATAATTAATTATTCAATTATACATCAAAGAAGCAATATGTTTACTTCACCAGCTACTGTTATTAATTCACTTACAACAGTTAAGGAAGGTTTTTCATAGTAAATTAAACGATAAATTAATAACTTACAAAATTGTTCAAGAAAATTCTATTTTTCTACCGATAATGATTAGTAGTAATCTTTAAAATTATGATCATAAATTTTTTATTATTAATAAAAATTTATTATTGTTTGGTGCACTATGAATAATACCTTTCCCAAAATTATAAAGATTCTATCACTTTTCGTTTGTTCATTAAATCGTTGAATAAATTTACACTTATACTCAGAGTAGCTTTATGTTAACTTTACCAGCTACTGTTAATTTGGTACTGTACATCATGTGATTGTTATGGAAATATTGAGTAACATAGGACAACGGGAAGATAGTATTGGAATTAAGCTTTTCCATTTAGAATTTAAAGTTTAACAAATATGGTTAGAAGTCGTTTTTGATAATTAAATATTTAACCTATGATATCATGTGAGTTTCTTCCTCCCAAAAAATAATTTTTTCTCTTATTTACTGGTCGATTATTACCTATCCTAATATACGCATATACAAGTATCATAAAAAGGCTGTATAGTATTTCACGACAGGAGAAATAGTCTTTTCTTTTTAGTTGTACAAAGGAATTACAGTTCACTTTTCGACCTTAGACTCTTTGACACTTATACTTTTAAAGAACCAATTATAAGGCAAAAATTATAAACTTTCTTCTTTTTCTTATTATTTAATTGAAGGTAAAAAATTGTTGTAGTAAGTATGCAAATAACAGATACTACATACTGTATAAATTATTATAAAAAAGAATGTAAGAATTTTTAAATTATGATTGTTGAGTCTGGTAAAGTAAATTAATTTTATCTTTTTTATTTTATGATAGACAGACTGTTACATTAAAACTACTATTAATAGTAAAATCTCACCAAGATGGAATCGCTTCGCCTGTTATTTACACTAAACTGTTAGGTTCTGCTAGCTTACAACTAAAAAAAATTAAAAGATCCTAATCAAGAAATAAAAATTTTCAAAAAAGGTATCTATCTAATTTTAATATTCCTTAATTTTCTTTCACCATGTGTAAATATCATCAAATATGAAATAGTTCAAAAATAAAGGAAATTGATTTTTTTTCTTTTTTTCTTAGAGAATGTGCTAACAAAACCTGAATATGGATTGATGTAGTCTCCTTATATCCGAGGTGATAGTGAAGTTATCATCATCGTCATTAATTGCATTATCAATTTATCCTCAAGTGGAAGAGTGTGACGTCCTTTCGTGAAAGAAATTTACTACCTTTTTCAGAAATGTTGCACCAGGAAGTTGGTGGAGTAGGAGGAAAATAAAATTGAAGCAGCACCTTGCATCATGAGTTCATTAACATCACTGCAAATTTCGTGGAATTCCATATTTTTCCATAAATACCAAATTAGAGCGTGTCACTATTGTTCTAGCCACAACATTAAGTTGACGAGTATTTCATAACCATTTTTTGGAGATAATCTTTATGAGATCTCTCTTGCATTTTCATTTATTACATAATATTTTAGGGGGTGGAGGTATTTGAGGAAAAGAAATAATTCTATATCATTCCTTTAATCATGAGATTCTGATTAATTAAATATTATATTCTCAGTAATTAATTTAGTAAAAATTGGAACCATCATGGTAAAAAATTTTAATCATGAAATATAAAAATTCATAAGAGTTGACTAAATAATTCTTGGTAATAATGAAGGAAGAGGCGAAGAAATTGTGAGGAGGGAAAGTAAAGTTTGAAAAGATGAGCGAAGTATGGTAATAAGAGGGAATATTTTATTTTTAAAATCCTAATTATTACGTGAATGTAGATGTGATAACGCACCATAACATACTATTTAAATTATAATTTCATCTGTTTCTTGTAAAATACGTAAATAAAGCTTTATATATAAGCCTTCTTTAAGGCTTAACTTTTGTTGTGAAGATAATGGTGTTTCGACTGTTTCATTATTCTGTGTATTTATATCGAATTGCTGTAAATTTTCAACAATTAAATGAGGTAATAATTTACACCTGACAAAGTAATCCGTTGTATAATATTGATAAAAAAATTCATGGTCGTAATTAAGATTATAATCAGGATCATTATTACTAAAAAAATCAAAATTTTCTTGAACAATTTTGTAGGTTATTAAGAAAAAATTCTTATTGTTTGGTGTACTATTAATCGGCGTTGCACGATTTTTGCGACTGGATTAACAGTAGTTGGTGAAGTAGACATACTGCTTCTTTGATTTATTTAAACATTCGGAATTTTATTTTCAATAATTTTAATGAAAAAAAAAAATTATAGAATTTTTGTAATTGTGTTTGGTTTATATATATGATACGAAATCATTTTTTATCGGTATTAAACTATCAAACAATAAAGTTAACTATTTTTAGCTTAGTTTTTTTTTTGTACGTCTTTAAATAATAATAAGGTATAAACATATGAGTAATTTATCGGTGAACATAGTTTTTCTCCTTTTTTTTTAACTAAATAAGTATATATTACCATATTTATATTTATATATTATTTGAACCGATAAAAATAATAATATTATTAATAGAGATTCAAAATTGAAATATAATTTTTTTTGATTGTCAAACTAAACTTCTATGTGTGTTGTGAATCTTTGTTTAATCTGTTGTATCATAATATAGATAATATATTTCCTATTCGCAGTTCAAAGCGAAAAATATTAAATTTTTGGCGCAGCAGATGATTAATAACGAAATTAAATACAGAAAAAAAGGGGAAGAAAAAAAATTAAATATTATCATCTTTGAATTAATAAAGTAAGGTTAGTTCTCGGAATTTTTAATTACACGCACGGAATATTAATTAAAATTCATAAAAACAAATGTCGAATTTATTTATGATAGAAAATATTCTTTATTTTTCGTTTATAATGTCAATGTTTCCTAAAAATATAATTAATCACATATGGTAATTTTTCAAAGTAAACTTATTATTTGTTTTATAGCTTAATCATGTTATATATTAAACAATAATCAATTTTTTTTTCATTCATTGCATTATAGTTTAATCTAGATTATTTTGTCGAATATGTTGTCATTCTGTTACACAAAACCGTAATCGACGAAAATAGGAAATCATAACAAAGCGATTTTCAAAATGAATAAATAAGGCCAAAGAAGCAAAGGAACCTGACATTAACTTTTTTGCGTAAAATAAATGTCACGATATGTAGATTTAAAAAGAATGTAAGAAATAATAAATGAACACCGCAAATATTGTAGTTTCCAATATTGAGGAACAAGGATTTAGCGAAACACTTTGCAAGTTTACAACTAATGTTAATAACATTAACATTAATAAAGTTAACGTTATTAGTTACAATTTTTTCGATTTATAAATATAATCGTAAAAAAAAAGTATAATATTTTGTATATTGCATCGTTCATATAAAATAATAATTATATTGAATCAAAAAATTTAAAATATGTTTATTTCGTTTGAACTCTTTACTTTTTATTAAACAATTCAACCCATAATAATCCAAGAATGTATCATTTATATATGTATGATAATCAGCGTCCTGCTTTATTCCCCTCACTACATATGGAGTCATAATGTACAATACCATAACATTACGATATCAACACTTTAACTACATTCTTTTTGTTAAATAATTGTGTATATACAGTAGTATTGTAAATATGACAATATCACCATCAGAATTTCTGATTATAATTTAAAAATTTTAAATTAAAAGTTTTTTAATAACTTGTATTGGTAATAAGGTTCCTTATAATTCCTGAAGTTATTTGCGCTATATGTTACTTTGTGTATATAATAATAAGTATTAATGAGTCAGAAAATAAAATTTATCACCATTCATTTTTTATTTAAAAATCAGAAATATTCACTTGTGAATAAACATATGAGAAAACGAAATGTAATAAAACAATGAATAACTGCTACAAACAACAATCAAAATGAATAAACTGGCCTGCATTTTTTAATTATTACACAAAAGCAAATAAGGACTATAAAAACAGAATGGGGGTGTGTTACATTTATTGACATTGAAAATGAATCCAAATTTGGAAATGTTTGAAAGATGAAAGAAACTAATCAACAATTCAGAAATTAATTCCAAAATCAACAATAAGGAATTTAGTAAACAATTATTTTTTTATAGTATCATTTCATGTTATTTTAAAGCCAGGAAGAACATGTAAATTTGGTATCAAGTGCTAGTTTTTTTTTCTTAACCTTAAACTCCGTAATAAATAACTTCAGAAATAAATGAATTAAATAAGCACAGTTACAAAAAAAAATTATATGTAGTTAGTGATGATCATTTTTATTTTTACAGTATGCGAAATATATTTTGCTGAGATATTAGTTAAAATTTTTTTATAATTGCAAAAAATGAATATATTTACTTACAGTCTCGAAAGAAATCGTAACAATGAGGATATTTATACGACAATATTTAGTCAGCAAATAATTCCATGATAAAATTTTCTTTTAATTTAAACAGATAGCGTGTCTATTGGGAACTTGCTTATCTAAGATTATTTGTAATTTATGTCCAATAATATAAAAAAAATTTTCAGAGTTCATTCTTCAACCCAATTACTAAAACTCTTGCGTATAAAACGAATAAAAAGTTAACTTAGCGCAAATCTTTATCTAATTGACATTTTGCATGTGGTTCTATTATGATACTATTAAAATTTATTGTAACATTAGAAGAAGTTAAATCATTTTAATGATGCATTAAAAATCCGTTATTTTACAGAATTTAATTTATATATTCAATAAATAAATTCTACATTTCTATATTTCTTTCTTAACAGTTAAATAAACTTTAATAAAGAAATGGTAAAATTTAAACTGAACTAATACTTTCCTAACCAAAAAATTCGTGATCCTTTTAATTTATTGATTTTCCTGAGTACGCTGATCCTTTTCAGCCACAGTCCTGCATGCTGAAGATCACAAAATTTCGACATAGAAAGTTCCGGTGACACCATTTAATTATAAATAGATTTATAGTTTACCGAAAAAAAAAAAAAAAAAAATTTTTCCAATTTTTAAAAAGCGCAAAATTAAATTCCGCAGTAACATTTTTGTATGCCTTACAATGTCTAATAACGCCGAACTTACTAAAAATTCAAATGAGTGTAATTGGATAGAAGATGCAATTTCTAAAAAACTTATTAAATATTATGAATTTGACCAATTTTGTAATCTGCAAGAAATTGGTTTCGGAGGCTTTGGAAAAGTTTATCGTGCAATTTGGAAGGATTATTATAAACTTTGTGCACTAAAATCCTTTTTTATCTTCAATGATGCTACAGTTAAAGCAATTGTTCGCGAGGTAATTTTAATATCGAGCATATTTCAATTTAGATATGTACATTTCTGATATTAACGAAGTTATATTTATTGCTAGATTCAACTTCAGCGTGAAGTTGATTTTCATGATAATGTTATCCGTTTTTATGGTGTCACATCTTCTAATAAAGGTATCAAAAGTTCTAGTAATAATTTTTTTTTTTACTATAATAATTAACTGATTTATGATTTGTTTTCTTCTTCTTTAAAGATGACCAAAGAAAAAAGTATATGTTAGTAATGGAATATGCAGACAATGGTACTCTCCGAAAATATTTAAAAGAAAATTTGGAAAATCTCACTTGGAATGATAAATTTAATCTTGCATTCCAACTGGTTTGTGCAGTATCATGTTTGCATAACGAAGGGATCGTGCATCGTGATTTGGTAATTAATTTACATTTTATTATGATTGCGTAATATATTTTAATGATTAATTTATCTTAATTTAATTATTCTATTTTAATGTAATTAAATAGCACTCCAATAATGTGTTAGTTCATCAGAATACTGTTAAAATAGCAGATTTTGGCTTATCAAAAAGAATTGAAGAAACATCCAACTCTCAATCAAAAACATTTGGATTAATTCCATATGTTGATCCAAAAAGTTTCAACAGAAGTACAACAGAATTATATTTATTAAATAAAAAAAGTGATGTTTATAGCATTGGTGTATTGTTATGGGAAATATCCAGTTGCCAGCCTCCTTTTAACGGTCAACCACATGATATTGGTTTAGCTTTAAGTATTTTACAAGGCCTTAGAGAATCACCCACTCATGATACACTTGATGAATATATAAAAATTTATACTGGTATGTATAAAATTACGTTTATATAATTTATAAATCATATAATTTTAATTAATTGAAGATAATTTTCTGTAGATTGTTGGAATATTGAACCTGATAATCGTCCAACTATCAATCAAGTAGTTGATGAATTAAAAGCAATTATAACAAAAGAAAATATAATTATAAAAGAATTTCACTTATATGATAATAACAGGGATATTCAATCATCAAACAATCAACAGCCAATTTCAAACATTGAAATTACTGAAAGTACTAATTCGTTACATGGAGAATTATCTCAAATTATTCAAAATTTTAATATGATGAATACAAATGATATAGAAACATCAAATGACAGTTTAGAAAATAGCTTTAATATGATAGTTAATGATATAATCAATCATCTTGAGAATGATAGTTTTGAAATAGGAAAACAGATAATCCTAAATTACCTTAATAATCATAATATAGACTTGGATAAGATTTATAATATAATATTAAATAATCAAAATAATTCAAATTATATTTTCTTACTTGGAAAATTTAACCATTTAGGAATTGGAATTAGTGTTGATGAACAAAAAGCATTTGAATCATATCATAAAGCAGCAGAATTAGGACATTCATCTGGAATGAATAATTTAGGATACTGTTATGAAAATGGATATGGAACTGATATTGATAAGAAAAAAGCATTTGAACTATATCAAATGGCAGCAGATTTAGGAAATTCATTTGGAATATATAGATTAGGATATTGTTATCAACATGGAATTGGAACTGATATTGATAAGAAAAAAGCATTTGAATTATATCAAAAGGCAGCAGATTTAGGAAATTCATCTGGAATGAATAGTTTAGGATATTGTTATTTTAATGGAATTGGAACTGATATTGATAAGAAAAAAGCATTTGAATTATATCAAAAGGC
>JADRCO010002336.1:0-14118 GCA_021464525.1 Rhizophagus sp. LPA8_4_AMF
ATAATCATTTTTAAAGGAATAAATGAATTTTTACTACCAAATATGAACCAATAATGCCAACAATGTTAAGTATTTTAATTGTTTTCGTCATGTTTACGGAAAATATTTTCCCCGAATATGTCACAAGAAGGTCAATCTAGCCTAAATGTCTTTTAAAATGAATTAATTAATCATTTCAATAAACCTTAAATATTTCTTTTTTGGAAAAGCACTGCTCTATGAATAGTCTTATAGGGCGTATTTACATATTCAGTTGGATTGAATTGGACTGAATCGACGCCCCAACCTCATTTCATTTGCAGAGAGTCGTATCCAAATGGATTTCCCAATCAGGTAGGCGATCTCCATTTTAAGGGACAATGTACAACTAATAATTAGAGGAGTATATGTTATGACCTTTACTTTTAGCCTAAACCACTCTACCTATTTGGGATCCAACCTAATCCCATCAATCAAATCCAATTGAATTTGTGTACCAAATTTGTATTAATTCATACCAAATCTTTAATCGGCCGTAATTAATAACCAAATGAAAACTTGAATATAATGAATATATTTTAGGAAAATTTTATTAAAATATAATAAGTTATCAATGTGATTTTTATTTGCAAATTTATTATTGGGGTTTCAAAATTTATGAAATTGATGTTGCAATAACAACTATTAAAAAAAAACAAAACACACTAAAAATCAACTATCATGAAAGATTGACAACAAAATTTCCATTTTAAGATATCGTGTAACCAAAGTTCCTAAAAAGGATATTTTGTTGTCGATCTTCCATGATAATTATAGCCGTTGATTTTTTGATTTTTTGTGTTTTTTTAATAGTTGTTATAGCAACATCAATTTCATGGGAACCATTCAAAATCCCGACAATCAAAATCCCAATCATAATCCCGAAATTTCATAAATTTTGAAATCCCAATAAGTTAAACCGCATACTATAACTGATAAGTATGAATTTTATGTTGAAAGAGAAATTTTTTAATATCATCGCTTATATTTTATAATTCATTTAATCACGCTTAGTATTTGTAGTTACTGATATCTTTCCTAAAGATTCATACAAATATACAGTATATTCCTGTTTCATAATATTTAATAATTATAAAAATTCTTTTTTTTATAGATTTTTATAATATATATAGTGGTTCTAATTTGACGAACTGGAAAAAAAATTTCTTGACTTAATAATTTAGATACATATTTATGGAATTTATCTTTTTACGATGGAAAAAAAAATGAAACTTCGAGATTAGAGGATTTTGAATCATAGTATGAGCGATGATTTATTAAATTATTTCTTTTTTTAGTCCCAAGTGTAACGAATGACTATATCAGATATACTACAGTACTATTCGTATCTAGTTTTAATAATACTGTACAGTACATTATTTTTATTGGCTACTTAATTACAAAACCAAAAAATTATCAGTAGTGAAAAATTTTACATTTTGGAACATTTTCCAGAAATTTTGGCTTTTTCACATTTGTAATTTCCTACGATGGTTTGTTGTTTTGCCATTGTAATTTTGTAATTTTATTTGTAATATCACTAAATATATAAATCAATTACATAACAATATTATAATCTTATTAAAGAATTATTATTATTTGAGTTATTTAATAGACATGTTTTATGTCAAAATTTTCAAATCATTATGGAAATCTTAGATGATTTACGAATCACATTTATTTTTCCTCTTGTTTTTTTTCACTTTAGTTCTTAAAATATAAAAGTGATATTTTTCACTTTAATATTTTCCGCAACGGCACTTTATATTATAGTACAATTATCATTTAATGTAATTGCGTACGATTATTGCCCTTTAGTATAGCAATCAATCCTTCCAATACGAATGGCACATCCAATTTCAATAAAAATTATTGAAAACTTTCAGTTCAATGCAAGTAGGTATACATATACACATACTGTACGTTGATAGATTAGCAAAGTTTAAATCATGGGCGATAAGAGTTTTCCGCCAAAAATTCTGTAGAAAATGGGTACTTTGGTAATTTCAGGAAAGATAAAATATATATATATAAATAAAAAAAAATAATCTACTCTGAGAAATTACGTTAATAATTTTTTTTTTTTACGAGTTATTACGGGTAATTAATATGGCATTAGGTTAATATGTGAGTAACAATTAAAGTTTGCGTTCCTCATGCGAAAATTATCACTCAGGCGCAGAACTAGCTATTAACAAATGGTTAAATATTTTTTTATGAATTGAGTATATTCGAATATACGTCAAGCTGATACGTAATTAGACTAGGAAATATATAGTAAAACTCAAAATTAGGGAAAATTTCGAGTTGCAGATTTAAATCGAACTAATTTAGAAATATTTATTTATTATATCGTTATCAAGATCTATAAACAATTAAAACAATTATCAATTAAATATGCAATGTGGGAGAAGTCATATTCCATTACTCTATAAAATTAAAATAAACATGTGGAATTTTTTTGAATTTTATGTAATTTGATTCTAGTAATTATTTTTTGGATCAACGATAATAATTAACAATTTGTAAAATCAAAGATTCAAAAAAGATTGTCAGCTGGGGTTCCATCCCATTTTTGTAAACCCCGGCTCCGAAAAAAAGATTTACATCCCCTTATAATGCGGCGGTGATGGACAACTCTTCCAATATCAAAGTACATATAATTAAAATCTGATCGTGACTTATTTATTTTTAATTTAAGTAATTTTGGTAAGAACTAATTATAAAATTATATAAATAGCCCTTATTTCAGATATTTATAAAATTGATACTATTGACCCAAGAGAATCGTGACTTTAAAGATGTAAAAATGTTTATCATTCTTCTCTTCACCGTTTTCTAATCGTCATTTTTCACAATCATTTTTCCCATTACCATTTTAAAATATCTTGTGTCCTCTTACTATCTTTACTATCTTTTATCAGATTCATTCTTTTCATCTCAATTTCTTCAATATGAAATTTTTTTTAAGTACCGCGTTCGTTGTCATATTGTTCAAGCATTTTCATATTATTTCTAGTAAAGGAGATCCAAATAACGTTCATTCAAGTGATAGTCAGTGGTGACCACCGTAAAGAAGAATATCATACAGACGAACCTCATCAAAGTCGTCGCTGGTGTTAAAAAAAAAAATTTGTTATATAAGCAGAAATCACTCAAAAAATCAAAAGTCCAATAAGCCCAATCCTGGCATCCAAATGCATATCCATAATACCTGAAAATCCGCTCTCTCTCGAATTTTAATATTGCAGAAATTTCACTATCACATCAGATTTATGATTCTATTAATTGATTAGTAAATCTGTTTCTTGAATATATTTGTTTATTATGTTAGCAATTGCGGTATAATAAATAATAAAATAATAATATATGTCTTTATTTTTGAACAATTTTATTATAAGAATAATAATAATAACGGGAATTTTCGGTATTATGTATGTCGGATTTTCTGAATAGAATTTCAAGCTGATCTAAATATGTTATCATGCGTTAGACATATGATCTTTATTACCCTGATCGTTATGACTAATAAGGCATATGACTGTTTGATCGAGATCCAATTTTAAAATTATAGCACGTTTTATTAAAAATAAAATTTGTGCATGACCTTGATTTTTTTTTAAATCTAAAAAATCTAACACCTTTTTTTTTTTAACTTTATTTATATTCTTTACAAATTAAGGGATTTTGTTATAAGGCAAGTTATTGTACTTACTATATGACAATCAATTCTGCTGATTTTTAAAATACGATCGTAAATTTTTTTATTTGTATGATGTCAAGTCAAACTAATTTCAAATGTCTGCTCTGTTGTTACTGTATACTATTATTTTGAATAGGAAGAAACATTAATCAGTCCTATAAGGTGCGCCCGTTCCTAATGTAAGGGTTATTTACTATCATTGTTTATTCATAATTTGTTGGGCATATATATGTGTAGTTAATAACGTATAGCTTACACGAATTACACATATTTCAAAATAAAGAATTTCTTTAATAGATTTTATATATTACAATAAATATGTATTGATTTTATATTTTAACAAATTTTTTTAATACACTTTTGAAATTAACACATGATGATTGATGATTAACCTTATCTAAAAGTAATACTGTATTCATTGATTTTTATCCCCCTTTCATCCCTTCTTGACATCCATTTTTATTATACTCGCATGATTTTTTTTAAGAAAAAAGTTTAAATTTGATGATCAGGGAATTAGTTTAAACTTTTGAACATAGTAAATTTCACAGATTAACTCGCGGATCTATAATAAGGGAGGAAGATAGTTCTACATGTTAATTGATACTTCAGCGTTAGTCTTATCTATGCTTGGGTCTTTTTGGGGAAGGAAATTATTCTAGGGAGGTGATCACCTAATTCTTTATCTTTTAATGGTATCCAATTGTCCTTAGATACCAATTCTGATTTGTGAATCAGATCATAAATAAATTTTATTGCAAGATTGATGATGCTTTTTCAGATATTTATTTTACCGTATATCACGGCCATAGTACCTCGCGTATCTTGCAAATTTCGGAGGTTTGAACCTGTACCCGGGTATATCGCGGATACTCCACATGGAGGGAGTACAAAAATTTATGTAATATATTTTACATTACAGTTCCTAGTATTATACCTCGAGTATTTTACAAATTTTAAATTTAAAACGGGTATCCGGGTATTTTAAAATAGAGGTACTATATATAAATACTATATATGGGGAGTACTATATATGGAGTACTATATATGGAGAGTACTATGGCCTGTAATATACGGTAATGAGAAGGAATATATATGCAATTTTTTTATTAAGAAAGAATCATACACAGGGGTCTCGATAACGATAAACCGGAATCTTCGGAAGATGGTATATCCTCGGACACTGGCGGATCACAGCATACAAGAGACTCCTCGAGCGTGGTACACCTCATGATGGAGCGGAAAAAATAGTCACGAGGATCATACTTCCAGAGAGATATCAGAATGAATATGTGGCTCACATACCTAGCGCATCTCCATAAGCCAGATTAAATTGGATCTGGTAGGATTACTTATCAGATTTTTTGACTTATCGGATTTTTCTAAAGAAACGGATGATTCTGATGTATCAAGACTTTTGACTACCTGTGTATAATGTATGCATGTAAAATCAAAAAGTGTTTCCCTATAAAAAATTTTTGTCCGAATGTTTCCATTATTTCTCCGTGTCTTCCGTAAAAATTCCGTGAAAATGATACATTCACGGATATCCGTGTTAGCGAGATGAAAATTTCCATGATTTAAGGCTATAAATTCCATGAAAATGATACATTCCGGAAAAAACATGGAAAGATAAAACACGGATCAAATTTTTTACAAGGTTTAAGTTCTTCTTTCGCCGTTAACTATTTCTTTAGAACGGTGTAATAGGCGAAACAAGTGTAATAACTACATAGTTACCATCTAATGAACGGTAATTTATGGAAATACCGAAAAGTAGAAACTTATAAGTATTGAACATAAAGTATAATTTAAAGTAATTATAAATATAAGAAAGAATACGAATATACGAAACGTTAGTGACAAAGTTCTTTTAATAAAGATAAATCATAAATATAATATTAAGCATATATTATATTACATTAATTACAAATAAAATTATAAATTAACTAAATTAACTAACAAATTATACATAAAATCAAATTATACGTAAAATCAAATTGTAACGTAAAATCAAATACAAATTATACATAACAAATTAATTATACATAAAATCAATTACAAATTATACATAAAATTAAATTTAAATTAAATACAAGAATAAATATATATATATATATATATATATTATATAAAATTATATAAAATTTACAAAGTTAAAAAAAAAAAAAAAAATTTTTTTTTTTTAACTATTACCGACTATTAATTAATAACTATATTACAATTAATGAATTTTTTGTGCGTAAAAACGTGTATAAGTAAGACTTAATTGTCGTTTTTCAACTTCTTGAATAAAATCGTTAAAAAGTTTACGATATTCTTGATCAGTGAATTTAAATTTTCTTGTCATTATTACTGAATAAGATTCAAAACTCATACTAATATATTCAAGCATCTATTAATTAATTAATAAATTTTATTATTAAAAAAGATTTTTACCGATTTTTTTTTTTATATATATATATTAAAAATATTATATTACTTACCAGTTCACCAAAAGTATCTCCCCAACTACCTACAGGAAGTATTCGATTTTCTATTGTAACTTTACCTAACCTTCCTGTTGAATCCATAAATCCTTTCAATTTAGCCGGTACGTTTAAACATATATTTTTAGCCATATAAAATTGTTTAACTAAAAATAAAGAAGATTAATTGTTAAGGCACGGGAATGAATTTAAATTTTTAATGCGCCAATTTTTTTGCTTACCTTTATTCATTATTTCTTTTGTACGTGGACCTGAATTATTAAAGTTTAAACCATCTAATTCCAGAAATTCTACGTATCCTGAAGGTTTTAACACCCTCATTATTTCTTTATAATATAAAAAAGAAATCTTAGGTCAGTTTATTATTCTAGTATCAAAGTTTTTGAACTTTTTTTTTAAAAAAAATACCTTTCATCACTTTCATCCATTGTTCTTCAGTAAATGCTGCGTGAAGTAATCGTTGATGTACAAAATCGAACGTATTTGAAGGAAAAGGAAGTCCATAAAGCACGTTACATTCGATAAAACCCGCATTCTGTGGTCTATCTTCTGTTGGAAATATTGGGGACATATCTATTCCGACAAAAGTACTTTTAGGATATTCTAACGCATTTTCAATCGTCCACTTTCCTGTTCCACAACTAATAAATAATGAATGAATGAATGATTTCCTTAAATATTTAAATCATTTTTAGAGGGAAAAAAAAAAGTGGATAATTATAATTACCCAATATCTAATACAGTAATTCCATCTCTTAATTCATCATGCATGGGAGAAGAATAATTACCATTAAATGCATGTTTAAGTAAACCATGAGATAATTCTAATCTATCAAGTTCAGTCTTATCATTTGGTAAAGAATATTTTGAAGTATCGGAATTATGAAAACGTCTACCACTAACATATCTGAAATTATCAAGAATATCTTCAAAACCTTCATATTCTTCAAAACCAGCATATTTTAATAAAGATGAAGAAGATATGTCAAGGGGATTTTCTCTATTAAAATTATTTTTACGAATGGTGATAAATTTCATGATTAAAAAATTGTTTATCCTTTAATTTAATTTTTGTTTCACAGTATATATTTTGTCCTACACACGGACAAATTTATGCAAGTAATCAAGTTTTTAAATTGATATTATTAATAAAAACTTTTTACGTTGGTAAAACTTCCTCTCGGTTCTTTTATATATAAAAATATTAATTCTCGATGGTACCCTAATTTAGAAAGACAATGTTTGTGGATTGTGGAGTAAATAATAAGGGATTCACGATATTTTTTTTATCTCCGTGATCTTCCTTTCGATTTCCTTTCAAGACTTTTCAAGATTGACGAAAAAATAGTATGAAATTTAATGAAAAAATAACATAAGGAATATACGATCGTTAACATTTTAAATCTCTTTTGAAAGGAAATATAAATGTAATTTTTATTTTATACAATAAAAAAGATGTGTTGACAATAATTATTAAAAAGAAACTCTATTTTTGTAAATTAAAATAAAAAAAAAAGGAACATTGTGGGACCGAGGTACTTTGTTCTTCAAAAAATATCATGCAAATTTCATACGAATAAATGTTCCCTATATATTTCGTGGGAACTACTAACATTTGATTTCATATTAGATTATTTTTTATTTCAAATCTTTGATAATCCAAAAAAAACAATTTTTTTCTTAATCTGGTAATTTGTTAGAAAAAAAGGAAAGAAAAAAATTACATTATCATATAAATTAAAAATTGTATTATAAATTAAATTAAAAATTATATTATTAAAATTAAACTTTCGATCAAACTGCAGAGCCACGTGCGAATGTAATGAAATTTATACTGTATATAATATTTTATTTACATCTTGCGGAGATAAGTCGGACAAAAACTGAATTTTTGTCTCATTTACTATTTGGTTTAACCTTTTTTTAAAAGTAATTATTATGGTATTATAACATACTTAGTTTAAATTTTTGAATCCCGCCACTTTTAAAACAAAACGTCATTATTTCAAAAAAAAAAAGATTGCCAAGAGAGATTGATTCGTACAACGAAATAATGATATGATTTGGTTTAGTTCAATTAAAAGTTGAGATTTTTAGCCAGAATTATCATAATTTTGGCAAACTTATACAAAATTTCACGTGAATTTGAAATCATCTCCCGGAAAAATATTCTTGAATAAGAAAATCTCGGTAAAAATGTATTTTTAGATTCTTTCATAGAATATCCAAACATGGTAACTCATCCGTGATCGGCGGAAATTAAAAATTAATTTAACCGAATTTATTAAATTAAACTTTTAAAGTTACTATTATAAAATGGTGTGATTACTGTGATACTCACCTGACCAACGCTTTTACTTAATTTCATTAATTGATGTGAATATTTTTCATTGTTTCAATTGGGAAAAAAACTGCAGGCAAATATTTTTCTTATTTTATTCTTTTTTTTTTTTTACTCACAACATATATTTTGAGAAATATCATGAGATTTTTTTTTGTAACAAAGGAATTTTATAATCGAATGTACATAGATAGTTTATCTTTTAGGAATATCGAAAAAAAATACTTTTTTTACTAACACAAATTTGAATATCCCAATTTTTTCATCTACTGTCTATCTTATTTATTGGGACATATTTATACTCTTTTTAATTAATTTTTTTATTAATTGTTTAATAAATAAATAACTATTATTTTCTCTTCGGAAACCTCTTCTTTTTTATTAAAAAAAAAATATTTATATACGTCATTCATTTATAAGTAATATAAAGTATTTTTCCTTTAAAAATCGAGTAAAATATTGTAAATACTAAAATACCAAAAAATTACATACTGCCGGCAGCTGTTTTATTATTATTATTATTATTATTATTAATATTGTTATTTAAAAAATATAAAAATACAAAAAAAAGAAAAAATGTTGCGATTTTTTGCATCTTATCTTACTTCTAATATTAAACCTAATACTACAAATGATGAAGTTTTACAAGAAACCGTTTTTAATTTTAACGCAAAAAATTTTGTTTTTACAACGGAAACGGAACATTCTGATGAAGTGGAACAACCCGAAGATATATCGTTATTAAGAGAACGAAAATTACAAGAATTAACAGAAAAAGTTTTATTACGTAAAATATATCGTCAAGTGGTTATGAATCGTCACGCTCAGGATCATTTGCCACTTGCTCAAATTCAAGAAAAATTAGAAGAAGATGACCTTCCTTTAAAAGTACTTCAAGATAAATTAAGACAAAAAGAAAATTCTTCTATTTATACTACAATAAGAGAAAATATTAATTTTTTACTTTATAATAAATCATCTAAATCAAAGAAATCTAAACCTTCTTTATCTACTCCTATTATTACTGATACTGTTAATACTAGTGATAATAATAATGTTTCTACTCCTAAAGATGATAGAAATTATGATGTCTGGGATGATGCGATTATTGGTCATCTTATGAATTTAGTAGAAACGATTGGTGTGGAAATTATTCAAGATGAGAATTCCGGAGAAACTATTAAGGAAACTAAGGATTCCGCTCCAAAAGTAGATCGTGGTTTAATAAACAGAGTAGTAAATGAAGTAATAAACGAGGTAATGAGAGAAGAAGAATTCAAAAATAAATCTTCTAATTTAGATGATATAAAAGGATCAACTAAAGTTACAACTAAAAAAGAAGATAAAGAAATAATAGTCGCTGAATCATCATCTATTGCTGCCATGAAGAATATAGGAAAAAATACCGTGAAGAATATTGAAAAAAATACCGTAAGGAATATTGAAAAAAATAGCGTGAAGAATATTGAAAAATATACCATGAAGAATATTGAAAATAATACTGTAAAGAATATTGGAAAAAATACCGTGAAGAATATTGAAAAATATACCGTGAAGAATATTGAAAATAATACCTCGACGAATATTGAAAATAACTTCGCGACAAATAATGCTACGACGGATATTGAAAATGTTATTGCAGAGAATGATTTGGTGCATGTAAAAAATGTAAAAAATGATATTATGGATGATATTCAAGAGAATATTCAAGAAGATACGAATCTTGAATCAAGAAAAATTGCTGAAGAAATAATTAATTTCGGTGAAACTATTAATGTAGCTGAAAGTCTTTTACGTTCCGATAATTTAATGAATGATAACGCAAGTTTCAGGTCGACAAGGAGTGTTAAAAGAAAATTCCGTCCTTCAATATTTTCTTTAAGTCAATCTACTTCTATCCCAAATATTAAAAATCCCGATCAAACTCATCATACATTAAAAAGAAGTGTTAGTGACTTAAATAGGAGGGGTTCTATACATAGTAAAAAATCTTATGAAAATGATCTTTCAAGACGTTCTTCTATTTCTTCTAAATTTTCATTTAATAATGCTACTACTGATGTTATAATAGAAGAACAAAATGAAGATGATTCTAATCATAATAAATATTTTAAAAGAAATCCCTCTACTCGGAAATCCTTAAAATTTATAAAAAATATTTTGAAAAATAATGAGAATTTATCTTTAGCTAATAATGAAGAATCTTTTCTATCAAGCAGAGAAATTAGAGAAAGATATTATCAACAGTTTGATGGTGATCAACGAGTGTATCCTAAAACGATAGGAACCGCTGGAGATCGATCAGATCCCGGTTATTCGAATTTTTATCTATCTATGCCGAACGGTAAATGGATGGTCAGAACAAGGACTGCTTCAAGAAAAATCACGGGTAATTATATTAAAACTTATAAATATATATGTATGTAATAAAAAAACTTAAAAAGCATTTATTTTTACATTTTAGACACACAATACGTTGAAAAAGAATTTATTTAAGTAAATTTTGATAAACCAACCATCTGTTTATTATTATTATTATTATCATTATCATCTTTTAAGGGTACTTTTTTTTCAATAATAAAAATTTTATTCTTACAAGAAAAATATAATGTATTCCAATTTTGGAAATATTATGTTATGATTTTACCTTGATACGTTTTCATTTTCGTACTTTTAAAAAGAATTCAGTTAATCATCGGAAGAAAATCAGTTATTTGATTTTCATATAATTCGTGATTTTCATGTGAAATTAAACCCTGTAAAAGTAAAAAAAAATACGTTTTCCAGTTTTCCGCGGATTTACATACAATTCTAGTTAAAAAATATAAATGGTGGAACAAATGTGACGTCAAACCTTGTGAGCTGTTGTAACTTAATTGCGTCATAACTTTATGCGTTCAATTAACTGATAACAAGAATTCTAGTGTAACGCAATTCAAAAATTCAAATTGCTACCATAACTAGAATTTTAATGTAACACAATCCAATTTGCTATTAAACAGCGCAAATGTAAAAATAGTTGATAGAATTACGAGATTCAAGAATTCTTTTATATTTTTAGTTCATCTTAATTCTAATAAAAAAAACACCATTAAATTCTTTTTGTCCATTCAATCAAATATTCATTTACTATATTGCATTATTGTTTTGATGATCACCGTACATCACTACATCATTATTTGCTTTATCGCAATATCTTCAATTCCAAAGTGTTTTTAAACTTAATTTTTTCAGCACGAAAAAATAATCAGGAATTAACACATTAAGCGTGTTAATCGACAAGTTACGTCTTACAGTTTCGAAAGGTTTAGCTCAAGTAAATAATAACTTGTTTCTGAACTAAACTTTTGACTCGGTCGTCCGGGAGAAAAGTATTTTGTTTTTTTCTCGTTATTTTCCACCCGGCGACTCGGGCGGCAACCCAGGCAGTTTTTTTTTATCTTTTAATTAAATGGATAAATTCAAACCTTTAATTTTAACAAGAGATTGTATTTTTATTTTTATAAACTGTTAATAGAGTTTAATTTTTAACAACAATAGTATTAATCGAACAATAGTAATAATCAAACAATAGTTAGATTAGTAGTGTTTTCTATTGGTTATATCGTTATAAACAAATAAAAATTGGAGATTTTCATTGTAAATAAATAAATTCTAAATTAAGATTTTTCGTTGATACAAAAAAATTACCAAGTAAGGGATAATTACTTTAAAAATACTTTCCAGAGCCAGCTTGTGTCACATGACCAAATTTTTTTCGTGTCATTCGCATGAGTGACATGAGTGACATGAGTGATGACCAAAAAAACTTTCGTGTCATTCACATGATCCGACTGATTTGATCAAGCAAATTGGAGATTAAACCTCTACATATATATTAAATTTATATGCCTTATCACAATCTTGAATGAATTCTTTCTTCTGAAGCAGGAACACATCTGTTATTTATAATAGAAAATTTGACCTTATTTTCTGCCTCTTTGAATATCCAAAAGTTATCCAAATTATTCCAAGATGATGAAGATGAGAGAAATATAGAAAATTCTATTATTATATCATGAAATTGAAGGAGAAAGCTCCCAAAAAGATTATGTTCGACGGTTGTTACGCAGATCAGCTTTGAAAAATTTGTATGCAAAATTCCGGGCATACAGCTGATATAATCAAAATGATCGGCGCATCGATGGTGTAAGTATAACTTATACTTCTTGTAATTTACACTAAGTATATACAGTACTATCAGAAATTTAAGATTATACGAAGTGTAAGTTATCCGCATATAAAAATTAGTATAATAGGGGGTATTCACAAATTCAATTGGATTGGATTGGATTGGATTTGCCGATCCTATTAGATTGGATTGGATTCTCACATAATCTAATCCCTATTCATAGATAAGTGTATTGGATTATAAATTTTAAATTACATGTGAAAGTGGTGGTAAATGGTGGTGGATGTGGTGGTAGATGGTGGTAGATGCACGGTATGGTTTAGTCAATCGTGGAGTATGCCCTGGATTGGAAATTTAATAGTAAAATTCAATCCAAATGGATCCAGTTGATCGGCTCAATCCAATCCAAATCAATTTTATAATTTGTGAACGTGGATTGGATTGAGACGTCGACTCAATCCAATTTGTGAATGCACCCATAGACGTGCTGGACGAAGCAGCAAAAGAGTTGAAACCTAAATTTAGGTTTTAGTTTTTAGTTATAGTTTTAATTTTCGTATTGGTAATATTGCAGATCACCGAGGGAGGCACAATATTGTATGATTTGTTACGTACCTATTAGTTTATTAACAGTTATTCCACGCATTAATTGGGTTATATTTATTATTATATATTGAAATGAAGTATATATTTTATTTGATAGAAACTTTTATTAATAAACGCAAATTTATACCCTATACTACACTTTGTGCCTTCCGCCAGAAACAAACACCCACCTTATGCTACATGATAGGATATAACCTATATTTTTCACAAACGATCGCTGGCATAGACGTTTAAATAATAATATGTTTTTATCACTGAGATCCTTCTTGCCCTATTTGTTACCTACCGGAACCAAATACACCTCAATTCGAACAATTTCTGGAATTGGTATTCTACTGAAAATCCTGCTATTAGTAACAATAGAAATATCCAAAGTGCATTAATAGATTTATCTCTAGCGACCAATCGCCAGGGAAGCTATATCTTCGCTTGTATTCACTATCCGATATATTGCTGAATAATGACTTTACACCAACTTATAGCAAGAGATATACAATGCTAGTACTCTTACTGATAATTTTGAAAAGGGTTTCTAACAGAAACTGGTGAATCCAGAGAATCTAGTTATTACGAAATTATATCTGAGTTATTTGACCGATCGTCTACCACTCAAAGCAACGAACATTCAATTATTCTGATTTAGAGATCAAATTTCATGAGCCAGAATTTAGACCAATGAAGATCTTTACCTTATTAATTGTCCGAGCGTAGCGAGGACTTTATATTGTAGAGCACTTATAACGAATTAATGATTTTGGATTAACCCATGAAATTTTCCTTCCGTCCATCC
>JADRCO010002337.1:0-14114 GCA_021464525.1 Rhizophagus sp. LPA8_4_AMF
TTGAAATTCCGGACCATCGATCAATTCCGAACCAACACCTGATGATCACATGACAGTATATATAAATTCTACTAAAACCGATTTGAATGGAACAAACCTAACTAGGCACGACAATAAATAAGGTTTCAAGAATACCCTGAATAAGAATTTTTTTTAAAAAAAAATGTATAAGAAATGACGAGAGGTTTTCATTAGAATAGATTAAAGATATTAATAAATAATCCAAAATATAGTGATATGGAAATTTTATGTAATGATGAAAAGAAGTTATATGGTTGTAGAGTAATTTTAGCAGCAAGTTCCGAAGTATTTGAAAGATTACTTCAGTTTTTAAGAGAGTTTCATAACAAATTTCTTTTCCAACGATCAATTCTTGTGGAATGGAAATTATATTAGAATATATTTATGTTGGAACAATTAAAGAAAATTCTTTGAATAAAAATAATATAGTTGAAGCTTATTATTCTACAGATTATTTTCAATTATCGGAACTTCAAGATTTTATAATGAAAACCATTAAAAAAAAAAATTGCGGAGAATCTATTCACCAGAATTATTATCTAAAGTTGTAGAAATTATACCTTTATCAAAAGATAATAATTTTCTTAACTTATTAGTCAAAGAAATAGCAACTATTTATTAAATGATATTGAAATTGGTCGATTAACTATTACAGCTCTTAAATATCTTTTATTTTGTACATACGAAAAAGAAATACCTTTTGCAACACCAGAATACAAGGTTTTTCGGTACAGTGCTATTCTTGCAGAAAAACAAATTTCTAATGATACATATAAAGCTCTAATGGAACAGTTGCCAACTTTAGAGTAAATAGATAACTTGGTTCAAGTAGAAAATAAACTTATTGCAAATCATCAAAAAGTTGCTAAAGAATTGGAGCCTTTGACCAAATATATTGATTTTAGGAGAATAAAAATAGGAGAATTTGATTTCATTAAACTATTAAAAATATTCCAGATGAAATAATTCAACATAATTCAGAATTAATTGACTCAGATTTAAACAATACTCGAGGAATACCAATTTATAGATTTAAAGAATTTGCACTTTTTTGGGATGAGTTAGCATGTGGATCAACCTTATTATTGAGGATAATGGAAAAGTTGTACATGCAACATCAAATCGACCATCATGGCAAAATGTTAGAGCTAAAACATTATTAGAAAATAATAGAATTTATAAATGAGACGTTATTATTGAGAAAGCTTGTACATGGTCAGTCTTGGGTTGGAGTATGTGATCAGAAATTTAAATTACAAAGATTTTGCAGTACTGGATGGGTATTAGGTACCAATGGTTATTGTCATAATCCTATAAATGAATTATATTATCGTACGCCATTTCACAAAGATGATGCAAAAATTATTGTCCACTTAGATATGAATAAAAGAACTTGTACTTTTACGGTCAATGGCACAAAGTATTCAGAAGTATCGACATGGAATAATTTACCATCAAAGCTTTATCCAGTAGTATCATTGTAATATCCTGGTCGATTTCAATGAATTCAGCCTTATCAGAAAAGAATTTGACTGTAAAATGTCCTTTGATATTATTTTACACCTATAAATAAGATTTCAATTCGTGTTTCAAATTATTATAATATAATAATTATTTTAATTAATATACAGTGTAAAAAAAAAATCCTGGAGTTGATAATACTTACCCAAATCCTTGACCTTGAAGTAAATGTAACAATTGTTCTTGATCCATCCAGGGCTATCTAATTGACCCGCACTAATTTGTTGTTGTCTGCCCAGCAGAATAAACTATGAAACACGATTGGTTAGGTGTTAAATTCTCATTTTTATTTCAAATAATAATTTTTTTTATTTTTAACATTAAAATATAAGATATTAAACATGTTCTCATTTTCAAAATTAAAATATTAAATGGATACAGTTTTAAAATTACTGAATCATTTATTTAAATATTCCCATTGTTTTATCGAACTTTTATGTAAAATTTTATACGTAAAAATATATTAAAATATTTTTTACAATGAATATATAATATTATAGTAATATTGTTAATCATTTTTTAATTAAACTACGTATGCAAGAATAATATTAAGAAATCATGTAATGCAATTTAACAAAATTAGTTGTAACGGAATGAAAGAAAGTTTATGTAAATAAATTTCCTTCTAATCATTTATTGGAAATTATACTAGAATTTACCTATATATACCTGTCCAATCAAGAAGAATCCTTAATATAAATAGTAATTTTGTGGGATATTGAAAATTTATACGCTCTTATTATGAAATTACTTTATAGTTACCTAAAGTTGTGATGTCATCAGAAGATAACATTCTTAAAAATTCTTAAATTTATTTGTCTGATCAGCAGCAATCAGTTCGTGCACTTTAACATCATTCTCTTTGCAACTTTCACATAAAACTTACTCGAATACAAAGATCAATTAAGTATTAATTGATATTATCGAGCATTATCCAATAGTATCCTTACGTTATAACGGCCGAATTCAAATTCAAGCTCCTAAAAAATGCTTAATTGTAGAAATCCTGGGAAAAGATTTTTTTTTACCATTATTTTCATGATGATAAATTAAAAATTAGGACTTATTAGTAATGGATCATATTTATTTATTTATTTATTTTTTAATGTGCGCGTGGTACTATTTATTTATCGCAATTTTCAGAATTCTGTATACGTTGTGGTTACTAGGTGATTATGATTACTGGACAATTACTGGACAAATTATCCAAGTTTTGTCCAGTAATCGTCCGGTAATCTGAAAATTTTTTTATTAAGTAATTTGCATGGGGTAGCAGAATTTTGAAAACTGCGATAATATGATTTCGATTACATCAAAATACGCTATTAACTGAATCACCCACTCGACCTGCAAGTGTATACATTAAAATAATGGATCATATTTAGAGTATATAATAATTTGAAATTTTACTATAAAAATTTTTAATGTAGTCAACAATTTATAACGCATATTGTAAACAAAAAAATCAAAACTTCAATACGGATTCTCATTTATATTATTATTATTTTAAAAAGATAATTTAATAATGATTTATTACGTGGAATCAATCGACTCACATATTGCGTTTTCATAAAGATAAAAATACTATTTGTCATCATTAAACAAAATACCCTGCATTCAATGTATGCATAAACTAAAAATCATCATAATGTTTATAACTGAAGTCGTATAATTTTGCTTGCAAGTACTAACTAGACGGATTGCCTTATAACAAGAAATAGATTTATCAGATATTAAAAGGCTTTATCATTAAAGAACCACATGATTTTACTTTTTGGAAATAAATATCAGTTGTTACAATTAATCTTTAAAAATAAGCATAAATTAAGTAAATTTAAATTTCAATGAAATATTTTTGCAGCGTAGTTCTATTTTCTTCTTGTAATCTTTCATATTCTTTAATTACCTTTTCATCTGCTTTAACGGAAATTGGATCAAAGTACGTGATATCCAGATTTTGCAATGATGTTGCTCTGCTCATGGTATGGTACTATCCTAAGCATCCATATATTCTGCGTCAGATCTTTGATCAATGAATTTAGTTTCCATCAAACAAAAACTGCTCATAGTTGAATTATTATATTATTAAAAAAGTTTTTTTGCAAAAGTTTTTCTTTTATTTGAAAATAAAACGTAAACAGAAATTTTTTTTCTTTTAAAAGTTTATTTATAATATATCAAAATTTTATTATTGTCTTCATTTTAGACTAGTCAATTTATCATATTTTAGCATGACCTTTTTTTCATCATTTTAAAACCTATTTTATTGGAATATTTTTTTTTTCAAAATAATCATCTATCACAATCATTTTTGATGATAAACCAACAACTTTGATTTGATTTATGAAAGTGGATCAAAATGAAGGTGATTTCCATTTTCATTTTGAAATTTTTTTTTGAATTTTTCAATATTTACGAAAAGATCAAAAATAGAAAGTAATTTCCATTTCTAATAAAAAAAAAATTAAAAAACTCTAAACCTAAGAAAGGATATAGTTGATGAAATAGTTGCTCTTCCTTATGATAATAGTGTTACCGGTATTTTGCAGATTAATGATAATTACTGGAACCTTGATGATTTGTCAAGTGCCAATATTTTTAATGAGGTTTGTCACATGATTGTCGATCAACGTTGCCTCTAGTAGTCTAGTGTAGAATAAAATTCATGCAACTTTTTGTGCACGAAATATTCTTAATTGTATATTATTTAATACCATGTATTTATGCAAATTTTAAAGTGTATATTACCAAAGTAACCTATTTGTGTAAATTTTACACATCTTTCTTCAGATACAAATATTTTAAATTTGCATTTTGATGTGCAGTTTATTTAAAATCGCACATTTACGCGAATTTTAAAGTGTATAATACTGAAAATATCTATTTATATAAAGTTTACGCAACTTTTTTAGATACAAATATTTTAAGCTAGTACATTTTCATGCGTGGGTTATTCAAATCATGTATTTATGCAAATTTCTAAAGCATAGATTACTGTAACTACCTACTTGTGTAGAATTTATGAAACTTTCAGTTTTTGAGACACAAAATCAATGAAGTATTTTTTAAATCGTTTTTAAGTGTAGATTACTTAAAATCATATATTTAAGAAATTATTTCAAGATGTAAAACTTTGAAACTAGCTATTTGTGAAAAACTTATTACACTTTTAAGATACGCCCTATTAAATAACTGTAAATTATCCGGTATCCCGTAATTTTTTATAATTAAAAATGGTTATAATAAATCATGTATCAGGCAAAAATCGTGTATCAGGCATTTAAATCGTGTATCAGGCACTTGTATCGGGCAATAAATCACATGATACCGGATAAATCACTTATTCGGCACTTCGTGCCAAATAACTATTAATTATGCAAAAACGGAGTATAAATTTCCAGATATTACACATATACAGGCGATCGTGATAAATCGGATTGGTTTGTTCTATAGAAAATATCCGGTATATCATCAAAATATTTATCAAAAAATCTTATACCGAATTTTATATGAATATTATGTTAGGATCCGGTGTATCTAGATATAAAAAAAATATTCCCTAACTTTGATTAAAAGATTAAAATAAAAAAAGAATGGTAAAATTGTAATGTAATATTTGTAAAGAATTTTGGTATAAAATGATTAATTTTAATTCTGGCTAAATTAACCATTTCGGCTGGAATTAAGCATTTTTTTAAAGACAAATAATATAAAGGTAAGCTAAAAAAGGATACATTAACCGATTAATGCTAAATTTGGAAAAATTCGATATACCAAGATTTTTTTGATATAACTTATATAGAATCAAATCCGATTTATGAAATATCGTGACTTTACTAATAAAATCCGGTATAGCATGATTGTTTTAATATGACAGATTTGGTTCCAGGAGAAAAATCTGAAATAACACCAAATCCAGTTTATTGAAGATCCGGTTTATCACGATTGCCTGTGTATTTGGCAACTTTACGCTAACATTCACCTCATATAACCTTCTGATGCAGGTTTAAAATATTCAGTTGGCGGTATTGTAGGTGAGAGCTTATGGCAAGTCTGTCTGGGTAGTTTACTATGGTAAATAACGGAGCCAGTAGTTCTTTTTAGTTTGTTTTTTTGTATCAATGGTTTTTGTATTGTTTACTTTATACTTTAATAAATTGACTTACAATTAGCAAAAAAAATGAGAAGAGGCTCGAGTGTCGATCGTAAGGCGCAGCTAAAATGGAAATATTTTTCAATGTGGCACAGTTAGGGATGGAAATTGGTTCATCAGTTCTAATTCGGTTCCACATCGGCTCTAATAAATAAAAAAATGAGCTACGTGCATCAAATTTAAGACACAAGTAGAGCATGTGATGATGATCAATCAGAAAAATTTTGATTGGCCTTCAAATGATAGTTGGTATGTAATCGTCAGATGACTCAATTTGAGTCAGTTCTTGAAGTCGGTTCAAAATCGGTTCGAAGTCCAGAACGGTTATTATGGTTAAAAGTAGTTTTAAGCCCAAGAGACCCAGAATCTTTTAAATTTAAGATCAGTTCCAGAATCAACTCGAGTCGACTTATTTTGAACTGATTCCATCCCTAGGTACAGTACAACATAGTACTACAATATTTAATGTTACAAAAAAAAGCCCTAGCCCCTAAAACAAAATTTTTCTTTTTTTAAAAAATTTTTCGCAGAAATGACGAGAGGTTATTCATTAGAAAAAGATTTAAGAGTATTAATAAATAATCCAAAATATAGTGATATAGAAATTTTATGTGAGGATGAAAAGAAATTATATGGTTGTAGAGCAATTTTAGCAGCAAGATCTGAAGTATTCGATAGATTACTTTACAATGGAATGAAAGAAAGTTATGAAACCCAAATTTCTTTTCCAAAGATTAATTCTACTGGAATGGAGATTGTATTAGAATATACTTATACGGGGTCAATTAAAGATGGTTCTTTAACAAAGGATAATATAATTGAAGCTTTTTGCGCTGCTGACTATTTTCAATTACCAGACCTCCAGGATTTTATTGTGAAAACTTTCAAAAGTATATTAGAAATCAATAACAATGAAAATTATTCGCCGGAACTACTGTCTAAATTTGCGGGAAAAATGCCATTAACAGATGACAATATTCTTTTATGTTCTTTAGTTGAAGCAGTAGCTATTATTCCACTAAATACCATTGAATTCGGTCGATTATCTATTACGGGCCTTCAATATCTTTTATCTTGTACATATGAAAAAGAAAAGCCTTTTGTAACCCCAGAATATGAAGTTTTTCGATATAGTGCTATTCTTGCAGCAAAACATGTTTCTAATGATGCATATAAAGCTCTTATGGAGCGATTACCAACCCTAGAACAAATGGAACAAATGGAAAGCTCTGTACGATTAGAAAATAAATTTATTACCGACCATCAAAAAGTTGCTAAAGAATTGGAGCCTTTAGTTGAATTTATTGATTTCAGATGAATTCAAGGTCAAATATTGGTTGAAATCATCGAGCCACTAGAAATTGTTCCAGCGAATATAATTTTAAATGTTTATCGACATGGTATAAGATTAGTTTATAATTCCAATAAAAATCATATTCGAGGAGTATCCATAACAAATTATGTTTGGGATGAGTCAGCATGTGGATCAAAACTTATTATTGAAGATAATGGAAACGTTGTACACGCACCATCAAATCAACCATGGCAAAGTGTTAGAGCTAAAACGTTATTAGTTAGTGGTACTTATGAATGGGACGTTATTATTGAAAAGGCTTGTAATTTGTCTTGGGTTGGAGTATGTGCATCAGAAAATTTAAATTACGAAAGTTTTGCAGGACGGCAACCTACTGGATGGGTATTAGGTTCCGGTGGTCAATGTTATAATTCTAGTAAAGGAATAGATTATTGCCCACCATTCGGAGCTGGCACAAAAGTTACGGTTCATTTAGATATGAATAAAAGAACTTGCGCATTTTCAGTAAATGGTAAAAAGTATCGGGAGGTATCAGAATGGAATAACTTACCATCAAAGCTTTACCCTGTAGCATCATTAATTTCTCCTGGTCGCTATCGAATTCAACCTTATCAAAAATAAAACGTTAATTTTATAACTATAAATTAGAACTTGGGGAATTTAAAAGTCTTGTGGCGAATCCGTTTAGGATTTACATAGGCGAACTATAAAAAATTCTGTTTTTATTGCCAGTTATATAAGATTAAAATGTATTTATTGGTAATTAAAATTAAGGAAGCAAAAAAAAAGAGAAAAATTTAAAAATAATAAAATATTTATCAAATTGCTTTATTACTGGTGAAAGTTTAGTACTTAGCTTAGTTGTACAAAACCATAATGAACACCATTTTTGAGATTAATTTCTCGTGTTTTCATACATCTTTAATTTCGTTTTATACATTACAACAACTTTATCAAAATTTTCTGCTGTAGGTACCGATTGTCGACAATAAGGCGCAGCTAAATGGAAATATTTTTCAATTGGTGGTACAGTACAACATAGTGCAAATCTAAATTTATATTTAAGGGTAGAGTATATTACGTCATCAATTTGATATCGATCAGTTAAAAATTACGTGACCACTAAATTAACGAGAGCAAGATAATATTTTATATTTTTTAAGAAAAACTCAATATAAACTTTGCTAAATATACATTTAAAAAAATACAAGGATTTATCACATTCATTTATTAAAAAATTTAATCATTCATTAAATAATAAACTTAAAATTATTGAGCATTGCCTAATTTAATGAAAATTTTTACTAATACAATTTATTTTTTTTTTTATACTTAAATATATAATTTATTAAATAAGTTATTTTTTATGATATAAAGTACTTTAGTAACAATACTATTAACTCTCAAAGTTTTGCAAGTCTTACATTAATTTAAATTTGTCAACTTTGAGAATTCGCAACTTACTTTACAGAATTCGCAACTTAACCTTGGTTTCATAAAGTGTTTTTTAGTTATAAACCTTATTTATTCTATATATTTCTGATATTTATTTGTAAGACAGAAACTCTGGCTTTCTAACAAATATTTTTAAGTGGGTTTTGGAAGAAAACTGAGATTTTTTTCCTTGCAACGAAATTAAAAAAAAATGATCTGCATTTTTTTTGCCACATATATGAGGACGTAATATACTCAACCCATAAATAATGTTTCAAAAAAAAAAAATCTCTAAATCGAATTTTTCTTTTTCAAAAAAAAAAAAAATTTCCAAGAAATGACGAGAGGATATTCATTAGAAAAGGATTTAAGATTATTAATAAATAATCAAAAATATAGTGATATAGAAATTTTATGTGAGTATGAAAAGAAATTATATGGTTGTAGAGCGATTTTAGCAGCAAGATCCGAAGTATTCGATAGATTACTTTACAATGGAATGAAAGAAAGTTATGAAACCCAAATTTCTTTTCCAAAGATTAATTCTACTGGAATGGAGATTGTATTAGAATATACTTATACGGGGTCAATTAAAGATGGTTCTTTAACAAAGGATAATATAATTGAAGCTTTTTGCGCTGCTGACTATTTTCAATTACCAGACCTCCAGGATTTTATTGTGAAAACTTTCAAAAGTATATTAGAAATCAATAACAATGAAAATTATTCGCCGGAACTACTGTCTAAATTTGCGGGAAAAATGCCATTAACAGATGACAATATTCTTTTATGTTCTTTAGTTGAAGCAGTAGCTATTATTCCACTAAATACCATTGAATTCGGTCGATTATCTATTACGGGCCTTCAATATCTTTTATCTTGTACATATGAAAAAGAAAAGCCTTTTGTAACCCCAGAATATGAAGTTTTTCGATATAGTGCTATTCTTGCAGCAAAACATGTTTCTAATGATGCATATAAAGCTCTTATGGAGCGATTACCAACCCTAGAACAAATGGAACAAATGGAAAGCTCTGTACGATTAGAAAATAAATTTATTACCGACCATCAAAAAGTTGCTAAAGAATTGGAGCCTTTAGTTGAATTTATTGATTTCAGATGAATTCAAGGTCAAATATTGGTTGAAATCATCGAGCCACTAGAAATTGTTCCAGCGAATATAATTTTAAATGTTTATCGACATGGTATAAGATTAGTTTATAATTCCAATAAAAATCATATTCGAGGAGTATCCATAACAAATTATGTTTGGGATGAGTCAGCATGTGGATCAAAACTTATTATTGAGGATAATGGAAAAGTTGTACATGCACCATCAAATCAACCATGGCAAAGTGTTAGAGCTAAAACGTTATTAGATAGAGGTACTTATGAATGGGACGTTGTTATTGAAAAGGTTTGTAATTGGTCTTTGGTTGGAGTATGTGCATCAGAAAATTTAAATTACGATAATTTTGCAGGATGGCAACCTACTGGATGGGTATTAGGTTCCAGTGGTAAATGTTATAATTCTAGTAAAGGAATAGAATATTGCCCACCATTCGGAGCTGGCACAAAAGTTACAGTTCATTTCGATATGAATAAAAGAACTTGTGCCTTTTCAGTAAATGGTAAAAAGTATCGGGAGGTATCAGAATGGAATAACTTGCCATCAAAGCTTTACCCTGTAGCATCATTAATTTCTCCTGGTCGCTATCGAATTCAACCTTATCAAAAATAAAAATTATGAGCCGTTTATTTTATAACTATAAATTAGAACTTGGGGAATTTAAAAGTCTTGTGGCGAATCTGTTTAGGATTTACATAAGCGAACTATAAAAAATTCAATGATTCTAATGTTTCTGTTATGGGTCATGTCTTTGTTTTATTGCTAGTTAAAGGTTAAAAATGTATTTATTGGTAGTTAAAAATAAGAAAGCAAAAATAAAAAGAGAAAAAATGAAAAACAATAAAATACTTTATTTATCAAATTACTGGTGAAAGTTTAGTATTTGAGCTTAGTTGCACAAAACCATAATGAACACCCTTTTTGAGATTAATTTCTCGTATTTTGCTACATCTTAATTTCGTTTTATACATTACACAACTTTATCAAAATTTTCTGCTCGTACGGTACCCGATTGTCGATCGTAAGGCGCAGCTAAATGGGTCAATTGGTGGTACAGTACAACATAGTACAAATCTAAATTTATATTTAAATAATGTTTCAAAAAAAACTCTAAATCGAATTTTTCTTTTTTTTAAAAAAAAAATTTCCAAGAAATGGCGAGAGGATATTCTTTAGAAAATGATTTAAGATTATTAATAAATAATCCAAAATATAGTGATATAGAAATTTTATGTGAGGATGAAAAGAAATTATATGGTTGTAGAGCAATTTTAGCAGCAAGATCTGAAGTATTCGATAGATTACTTTACAATGGAATGAAAGAAAGTTATGAAACCCAAATTTCTTTTCCAAAGATTAATTCTACTGGAATGGAGATTGTATTAGAATATACTTATACGGGGTCAATTAAAGATGGTTCTTTAACAAAGGATAATATAATTGAAGCTTTTTGCGCTGCTGACTATTTTCAATTACCAGACCTCCAGGATTTTATTGTGAAAACTTTCAAAAGTATATTAGAAATCAATAACAATGAAAATTATTCGCCGGAACTACTGTCTAAATTTGCGGGAAAAATGCCATTAACAGATGACAATATTCTTTTATGTTCTTTAGTTGAAGCAGTAGCTATTATTCCACTAAATACCATTGAATTCGGTCGATTATCTATTACGGGCCTTCAATATCTTTTAACATGTACATATGAAAAAGAAAAGCCTTTTGTAACCTCAGAATATGAAGTTTTTCGATATAGTGCTATTCTTGCAGCAAAACAAGTTTCCAATGATGCATTTAACACTCTTTTAAAACGATTGCCAACCTTAGACCAAATAGAGAATTCAATTCAAGTAGAAAGTGAACCTATTACCGATCATCAAAAAGTTGCTAAAGGATTGGAACCTTTAGTTGAATTTATTAATTTCAGACGAATTCAAGGTCAAGCCCTAGTTGATATCATCGAGCCACTAGAAATTGTCCCAGATAAAATAATTTTAAATGTTTATCGGCATAATACAAAATCAATTAATTCTAATATAAATCATATTCGAGGAATTTCCATACCAAATTGCTCCAGATATGTTTGGGATGCGACAACATCATGTGGATCAAAACTTGTTATTGAGGATAATGGAAAAGTTGTATACGCACCAAGGGGTCTTGAACCATGGAAAAGTGTTAGAGCTAAAATGTTATTAGAAAATAATGGTATTTATGAATGGGATGTTATTATTGAGAAAGTTTGTAATTGGTCTTGGGTTGGAGTATGTGCATCAGAAAATTTTAACTATGAAGCTTTTGCAGGAAATCAACCTACTGGATGGGTATTGGGTTCCAATGGTTGTTGTTCTAATTCTACCAATGAATTATATTATTGTCCGTCATTTCACAGGGATGGTGCAAAAATTACTGTTCATTTAGATATGAATAAAAAAACTTGTTCTTTTACAGTCAATGGTACAAAATATTCGGAAGTATCAGCATGGGATAATTTACCATCAAAGCTTTATCCAGTAGTATCATTGTATAATCCTGGTCGCTTTCGAATTCAACCTCACCAAGAATAAAAAATTATGAGTCATTATTTTTATAACTATAAATTAGAACTTGGAAATTTAAAAGTCTTGTGACGAATCTGTTAAGATCAACTAAAAGATTCAATGATTTCAAATGTTTCTGATATTGGGTAATTTAAATCAAAGCTTCGTATTTTATTAGTTATATAAGATTAATTGGTAATTAAAAACAAGGAAGCAAAAAAGGAGAAAAGAAAATAGTAGTATTAAAACTAAAGAAAAAAAATATTTATCAAGTTGCTTTATTACTGGTGAAAGTTTAACACTTGAGCTTGCGAAAAATAATAAACACCCTTTTTTTGGATTAATTTCTCGTGTTTTCTACATCTTTAATTTCTTTTATATATTACACAATTTTATTAAAATTTTCTGGCTTGTTAATTATGAATTAGTGTTGTATGATTATATTTTTATATGAATATGAAAATTGTGGAACAGAAGAATTATCTAAGTTGAATCGAAAATCGTTGTTCGAAATATCACCCAATAAATACAGTAACTACTCAAATGCAAAAATTGATAATCGTACCAATTATAAATTAATGAATTATACGAGTTAATTGTTTGTAATAACATCAACTTTACATGATTTTGCATTCTTGCATTGTTTATTCAATTTTTACATGATGGTTTCCACATTTATCGATCTTACATATGCAAAATCTTTAGTTTAATCAATTCAATTCTCCATATAATTATGGTCTTTATTGCATTTTGACTATCAATTTAAAGATAACAATTTTGGCCTTCCACTTTTACAGTACCTTCAAATTCTTTAAAATTATTTTTTCAATAATTCCGTGTTTCTTCATTTATTTCTAACATATCAAAAAGCTTTTGTGGTTATGGTCACTCCATATGAAGACTATATGTTATTAATACTTTATATTTTTTATTCGGCAATAAAACAATCTTCGAACCCATAATTATTATACAGATGATCAAGATTTATTTCATGCTTTAATCTCAAAAAATTTCAATTGGTACTTTAATGAAATTTCGAAAAATCTGAGAGGAACCGGATACTTCGTATGTCCACTACTGTATACTGTAAATAATCAAAACTTTTAAAAAAAAACTATAGTCGTTTCTTGATATAACGAACTCGCGATATAACGAAGCACGACACATATAACCAATCAAATACGATGTCATAACCAAGAAACCAAATAAATTCTTCGCTATAACCTTATAACGAATTGAGGTGAAACCCGGAGGGTTCGTTACATCGAGAGTTGATTGTATTTCTAACAGTTTATTATAAATAATATGATGGATTTTTATAGACTATGTTCACATATTCGTTATCTTATAAAATATTTAATACATAATTTATTGCGTTATAAAAATAGATTTTACAAATTCAAAATATTGGTTTTAACTTACGAAACCTTCCTCTCTTTAGTAGTATATTGTAGTTGTTGTGTAGTATACCCAATTTTGTTACAATACGAGAAAGACATAAGAACTCAACTTAAGAATACGTACGAATAAATATTTCTGTAATTACTAATAGAATTCATGAAAAAAAATTTATACAAAAATTGTTTCCGTAGGTTGTTGAAAGTTCATTAATGTACCGTATATAATAATATATATATTATCGCATGTTTTCTCGAAGAAAATTGAGATTTAATTCATAACAAAAATATATTTAATATGAAATGATATTATAAATTACACTTTTATTTAATTAAATAAAGTTCTTTTATCATGATTTATGAGCGTTTAAGTTTAAAAAGCTTACGATTAGTCAAATGTCTGGAATTAGATTTATAACTCGTTTGATTAATTTTCTTTAAAATATATTTTTTGAGATCATCCTATACTGTGATTTGAAATGCATGAAATTATTTGCTAATACTTTTTTATCAAATACCATCCTAAATTTGTAAAAATCGGCATCAAATTATTATTTATATCCCTCATTGAACCACAAAAAAAAAAAAAAAAAAAAAAAAAAAA
>JADRCO010002338.1:0-14112 GCA_021464525.1 Rhizophagus sp. LPA8_4_AMF
AAGGAAAAAATCGTGTAAAAACCTTATTAAAAACGTATCCAGTTTTTTTATAGGGCTGCAATTCTGAGGTTAGCCATTAAATTGTCCATATTATCTGTCAACTAAGGGTATCATCTAAGTAACCTTGTAGTTTATGGTGAAGAGTCATTGAGTGAACATTTTCAAGGATCAGTAGTAGTTGTAGAAGTTGGTATAGATGCTATATATTACACCCCCAAATATGTAGAATTGTTGAGGGCTTTGAGCATAGGGTTGTTGTAAACAACCCATAGGAGAGGACAGATAGATTCACCTTGGTCAATACCCATAGTGATGTCAAAAGGGTAGAGATGGGGATCGACTCATGTGAGTCGACTTGACTCGACTTTAGGAATCCGCTTCGGCATTTCGGTTCGAATTAGCTCTGACAAATTTTGATAAGAACAGACTCAGTTCTGACCAAGAGCCAAAATGGAACTGAAATGGATAAGCCAACTCGAGCTGACTCGACTCAGCTCCTCAAATAGTATCGGTTCAGAACTAAAATGAGTCGCTCAAGTCGCTCCCCATCCCTACAAAAGGATCACCGATCTAATCTTAAAAGATAACCTGATTTTCTGATCTGTAAAAAGATTAATTCTGAAGTTAATGATTAGTAGAGAGATACAAATGTGATGTAAAGCCATGTTAATAATGGTAAGGCAACTTGATTATAAGCCTTTGAAAGGTCTTGGATCATTATAAAAAGATCTTTTTTCAGAGTTTTGCAACTGTAATTGTCACTTAGAAGTTAAAAATAATCTTCATACACAAGGATCCTTAGATACTCACTAAATTATTAGGTTGTAGAACCTTATTGTTACTCAGGTAACAATTGAGTCTTGAATTGATCATTTTAGCCATAATTTTGTGAAAAGTATCTAGAAGCACTATTGGTTTTGTATGTTGGATATCATTGTCCCAACAAATGGGTTTAGATATCAGATAAAGATAAGCTTTTTGCCATAGATTTGGAATAATCTGATGAGTAAAAATGAAATTAAAGAGGGCTAGTAATTTTTTGTGAAAGGTAGAAGAGAGTTTTTTAATAATATTATAGGTGATTTCCAAAACACCAGGGGCTTTATTGTTAGATAGTTCTTTTATAGTAATGAGAAGTTCTTCCATCATTAAAGGAGACTCTAAGGTAAGCGACTCTGAACAGTATATCTGGATTATAGATGGCCCCTAAATTGATTTTCATAAAACTAATTTCAGCAAGCAATTTTGGCATTATGATATTTTTAATATTTTTTATATAAATAATTATAAAATAATCAAATAATTTAATGTATTTTAAGTTAAAGAATTCAAAAAAACTTAAACAAAATTTTGGTTATTAAATAAATTAATTTTGGAAACTAAAAAAACAATTTCAGCATTTCAGATTTCAGCTTCTAGCCAAAATTAAAAAAAGCAATTTCAGGGCCATCTATAATCTAGATGAGACAATTACTTTGCCAGTAATATTAATAATATTTTAAGTATGGCTGTGGTTTCGTAATTAATAGGTATGTCTAATAGTTTAACTGTGTGGGCTACTTTCTTTGCTGCGGTAGTGAGTATAGCATTTTGTATATTTGTGCTATTGTATTCTCTAAAAGTCACTCCTAAAATGGTGTGAGATTTGTTGACATATAGGTCAAATATGGTTTTGTTGGTAAAAACTATGATGATAAATGAGTCGTTTTCTTTGGTGGTTTGGAATATTTGTGTAAAGTCCCCTGAGTTAGAATTCCAATCCAACATCTGACAGATAATCAATCTCTTCTCATTTATTTTTGGAAAGAGACATTTAAGTTTTATTATAATTTAGGAACTGCATTCGATGTAAGGTGATTAAACTATACATTATTTAATTAATTGAACATAAAATAAATAGGGTGAAATCTTAGTCAGATTGAAATTTCATCTGTCAGATGATATTTTAATCCGTTCCTAATTTCTCCTCACTTTTATTTTTGAAAAGAAAGTTTAAATTTATTAAATTATATACTGTATTATGCTCTTAGGATATCCTTAAAAAAATGCTCTTTTATATTAATTAAATGAGTGCACAACTGTCAAAATGTGATTATCCGTCAGATGGTGGATTGGAACTCTACCCTGAGTGTACAGAAAAAAGTTTGTGAAGTCTAAGGCGAATTTTGGAAAAAGTTTGAGTTCTAGGAAAAGAATCTCATGTTATGAACAAGGGGTAAGTTTTTTGTGCATGTTCTGTGTTGCTAGTGTCCTCAAGTGTAACTTGTTCTATCATGAGCATATATCCTTTTGGTTAGATGTTTGTATGTCATTATGCTGATGTGATGATATGGCTGCAGAATACTGGTTCAAATTTGGAGAAAATTCTTGTTCGATGTTCATTGGTTCTATTCTTTCATGATCATTAACATCATGTAATGAAATGTCTGATTTTGAAGAAAGTACATGTATATTCAGAGTAGGGTCCACTTCCATAGCAGTGGAAGTCATAGAAGCAGAAGAAGCTTGGGCGGATGATGTTCCAGTGTTTCTTTTTGTTAGGTGATTTTTGTGTGTCTGAAGAGTCAGAACCATAAGTTTCTATAACTGTTTCTTCATCAGTACGTGTTTTTTTATCCTGTATTTTGTGCGTAGTTTTGGACCTAATATTAGAGCCATATTATAAGAATCATACTCTAAAAAAATGTTGAAATAAAGCTGAAATGTATTCTATTATATGTAAAGTATGTCTAGTAAGATGTTAAGATAATAAAAAAAATATATTTAATATGTAATAAAAGGACTTTATGTAAAAACTGTTCTTGAAAATTTTTGGAAAAAAGATCGATGTGAAAGAGTTTTTTTTTTCAATTAGTTAATTTCTTTATCAGGCTGATATTACAACCTTTTTATTATTTATAATCACATAATTTGAGCAAATTGTCAATTGTTTTTCTTGGTTTATAAATGAGTCAAAAGTATCATAAGATATTATGAAAATATAGAATCATAGAGTTGTATAGTCTAGTCCAGTCCAGTCTGGTTCCAAAAGACTGGTCTTTCAGTCAAGACCAGTTCAGAACCAGACTTTTGGTCTACATCATTATTGTTAAATTTTCTTGATAAAGATTAAGATGGATTGGTCCATCACAATAAAATTGATTAAAATTTATTTGTATGTTATTTTCTATATTATACTTGTGTTTGATGTATTATACTATAACTTAATATTAGCATAATGTATATCATATTTATCTTTTATGCTTCAAGGTGTTGATATGCATTAGATATGTGTTAGATGTAGATTGATATATGATGCATGTGACTTATCAAATATAATTAAATATTTAATTTTCCAGTCTTATAAATTTATAAATAAATTTATTTATCACATTAAAAAATGTGCAATCCTAAAATATTAGATTGATTAGACTCAATTTCATGTAAAACTCTTCATTCAAAATTATTTATATATTACAAGACTTTTAAGTATATAAATTAATAAATATGAAACTTTTATAATATGTATAATTAATTCACTGTAATATATTAGTTTACTTATAGAATAAAAAGTGATTTCATTAATGAAAAAAATGTTTATTATCAGTTGTCAACTTGATAAAAATAGATACCTGAAGTACAACATATATATTTTAAAACTAACATACCATTTCAATTTTACTAATTTCAGTGATACATTTATATACATTACAAAGCATGTTTACATCATATTAAACATAAAATGAATTTCAAAAGAAATACTAATTCCTCTCCTGCAACTAAAAAGATACTTATAGAAAAAAAGTAATGTGACCAAATTCTAAACAATGAAAACATTATTCATTATGCTCCTATAGAATATTGATAGCCAATAAAATTAATGTTAAAATTGTACTGATCACATGATTATTAACATAAATGACCAGTTCATACTATGTTTTTCGTATATATTTTATATTAATGTTATCATTTTTTCAACAATGCTTATCCAATTCACTTAAAATAATCAATGTACTACTCTGTTATCTTATAATAAAATGATAATCCTTATAAGATATGTATGTGCCATAACATTTATTAAATTGCTTTATTTTTTTATAATTTTGGTACATGTATTTTGGCTTCAGATAAAATTTACTTCATTTAATAAGTCATAGTGATATTATATAAAGTCAAGATAATTCTTCTATAAATCAGCCTGGTTTAAAAAAAGTGAAGATGGGCTTATTATTAGTGTGGGCTGTGTGTTTATTACACAAGTTTTACAAACTTCAAAATAAAGTTTAAACAAATTAAATTTAAACAAGTATTAATACCATTTTTGATGCTGGTGTGGCTTTTAATGTGACTTTGCCAAGCCTTTTTTATTATGTCACAGCTCTCTGTGATAATAGTAGTCAAAACATTTTACATATAAATACAGCTTGTTTAGCTGTTTCACAATTTATTTCCCTTTACCATATTCTTTCCTTTTGCATTACACATTTCTTGACAAAACATCCATGATTGCTGCATTTATTGAGTGCAATCAAAAGCCTCTCTTATCATTTAGCTAAGATGATTTGAATAACTATAAACCATATCATGCCTATTAAGAATTATTTAAGAAATTTCACATATTATTATAAAAGAATAGTCAATATCATAATACCATACCAACTTGAATAAACTACTGATCAATAACAAACTTTCAAAATATATATTGACACAATCAATCTTTAAATATCAAAGATTATTTTCTAATAATCATATTATTACTTAAAAGAATACAGCAGTCCTATTAGATATTTGACATACTAATGCTTACAGATTGGTATTAAAAATGAAGATGAAAAAATTATAGGGATTATAAAACAATAATTAGAATAACAATTTTATTGGATTTGTTAAATTCTCCTTGTGATCATGGATAGGCAATAACATTTGACAAAAAGTTTAAAAGATTAGATTTCTAAAAATGCTTAAATAATATTATGGATGAATTTAATTAAATAAATACCATACTAGATTTATTTATTAACTACCTGAATAGAATATGGATATAAATTTATTATGGCTTTGATGACTATGGATGCATTCACAAATTCGTTTGAATTGGATTGAGTTGATTGACATTTCAATATTTTCATTAAATTCCCAGGGTATACCTCAAAATTGAAATGAAATGGTTAGAAAACTGGATATATACAAAATAAATGTCATATCATAACTACTTTTACTGTACCATAATTGAAATAATTCTGCCAAAATTACAAAATCCCAAATAGCCATATTACATAAAATTTCTTATACTATCAAGGATTTTATTACACAAAGTTAAAGAAAACTATAATTAGATTAATTAGATTATAGTCTATATATCTTCCATATATTCATATATTATTCTTATCAATGATGATAAGTTAATTTAGGAGAGGACAAAAAATTACACTATTTAATTTTCAACTCCTTCTGTTATTATTTATATTAGATATAATTTTTGGCTTGAAATTAAGTATCTTTTTAATAGAATATTCCGTCCCTTCCTTTGAAAATTATCCTTCCCTTAATCTTATTCTCATTCTGGCATACTTATTTAATTGACAAAAAGTAACAAAAAATTGTACTATTTACAAATAAGTTTAAGCAATATATCACAAGTATTTTAGTATTCTTTCTTTTTATAATGATATAAATGACCTGTTATTTTTAAATGTCATTTAGACATTTAGAGACATTTAAAATTATCTAATTTTTCAATACAATGATATATTTGGTTTTAATAGTTGGATTTTCTAATAACTATTGTTATAATATTGTTAGCAATTTAACATATGACAACTGAAGTATATTGCATATAATATTTAACAATTGGCAATTTAAAAATGCTGAGCAACATATACTTGATGACAATCTTAAGTTGGTAAACTTTGAAAGGGATTCTCTAAATAGAAATGGAAAATATTTTGAGAACAATAAGGTTTTTTACTTCACTTGCATGCTTATTATATATGTATGTCTTTAATGGATTATAAGTATTCAACCTATTGTTAGAAAAATTTCATTAGATAACTTTTTTTAACATATGATCCAAGTTCCTTACCAATACGCCTACAGTGGAAATGTTATAAACTTTCTGCAGGATATAGGGGAGTTTGCAACACATCTGTCCTGACACACTTCAGCATTGGGTACACTTGTCGTCCATCACCAGTCTGCTGAAGAATCAATGTCATTCAGGGATTTTACAGTTTGTTATGATAAAATTAAACAAGCTCTTTACTGGCTGAAAGAAAATAATCAATACTATGCTGATACTATCATTGATGAAAATGTATTGTGTACTTTGCCTGATGATGGTTCTATTGATGATCAACTTCCTCAAATTCGCAATGATGAGAACATGTTGATGATGCTCAGAATTATTGCAAGACAAAATGTTTAACATTTCTGAATATTTTAAAATATTACTATATATAATTTAAAATTGTTGAAAATGGAATTAATTCAAAAGAAGTAGTATAATTAGTTTTAAAAATGTTATGAATTTTTCATGCACTTATATGAAAACAATAGTGGATAATAAAAGTTGAAGGTCAAAGTGAGAGGCAAAGAAGAAATGAAAAAGAAGTAAAATTAGAAAATATTGCAGCTCAATTTGACTTTGTTAATATTTGTATTTATGAAAAAGGTAATGAAAATATCATATTAAAGCTTTTGAATTATCAAAAAAATTAGTCGAAGGTAATATGAGTGTTAACAAGGAAGCAATTGCATTTTTGGACTAGCATTACTTTCATTTAAAAGAATATAAACAACACTGTTTAATCATTAATCACCAAAGGTTATAGTAAAGTATTCTTATAATCTTTATTTCCTTTATAAACACTATTGGCTTATTACACTTATAAATCTGTGTGTCTACTATTTTTAAGTACATAAGACATATAAGATTTAAAGTGTAATAAACCAATTAGTTTTTCATGATTATAACAATTCGGATTATGAGATTATTTCAATTTATGGAAGAGTCAACTAGAAATTTTATTCTTGATAAATATAAGTAAGGATCAGATTATTAAAGATGAATTAGAGAATTCCAGAAGGATAAAATAGAAGAAAAATTAATATTTAAAAAATAGAATTGTTATTAATTTTGAGAGAAAAAAATAATTATTTTAATTAAGACTCTATTACTTCATAACAAAAATATTATATTATTAATTTACTAAAATAGATTCTATACAAGATATATAATCAAACTTTTCAGAAAATCTGGATGTTAAACAAATAATCAAGTTGAAATAGCCTAATAAGAAAATATGATGATATATGTTATATTTAAATATAGATTTGTTTTATTAAACAAATTGGAAAGGATAGGTGGGCTCTTAAATTATCACTGGATCATATGTACAGATCATATTGGTGATGAAAAAGTCATGTGGAATTCTTGTGAAAATATAACAATTTTAATAATCAAATAATTCAAATAACTGGACAATGAAAATAAGAATTATACAAGAAATTGTATTACTGCTATTATGGGGTGATTTATTATGATCCCATGTTTATATGCAATAAAGAACAACCTGTAGTGGTTAAAATATAATAACATTATCAAATACCTAAAAATATATACAACTCTAAGGATTTTCACTCTATCACAATTAATATTTAGAAATAGCAGATAATTTTATAATTTTACTACATCAAAATAAACAAATGAGAATAAAAACAACAAAGACATCCTCAAAAAATAACATATCCATTTAAATTTGGTAGAAATCTTAAAATAGAAATAATTCCACATAACAAAGCTGAAAGAATTTTAAGAATATACAACAACATGCTATATATCTGAGAAAATTTTGGAAGTTGTTGATTTAAAGCAAAGCAACTTGTTAATAAATAAATATAATCACATAATTCCTATTCGCTGTATCACTCATCATGTTAATCTTTTAATAACAGATGTTATGAAACATGAATATTCAAGTACTATACAAAAAATTAAAAAGATACATATACATTTTAAAAAAGAAAAAGATCACTCATGATCACATTATATATTTATTGTTTATAAAGATTTACTTAATATTTTCCATATTGAATTTATATTTAACATTAATTTAACAGACAATTAGATTAATTTTTAGATTTTCACTTTATTCACCTAAAAATTTATACAATTCAATTATTCATCATCCTATATATTCTAATATTCTCAATATTTATTTCTATTACCAATTAGAGTGCAGGCTTCCCTTTTTAATGCCCAAGCAAAATTTAATCCCTAATTTAATTAAATTCATTATCCTCATCACAATGCAAATTACAGTGCGTGAAAAAAGTAATTAGAATAATTTTTCAAGTCAATATTTAGCCAATAAATGACCTATATCATAATAATAAATATTTATTTTTTATATGTAAACACCTCTGTAGAATACTTTTGTCTTAATACAGAATATGCAATTTCTTAATAAAATTTTATGTAATAATGCGTTAAATTCAATCAACTGAAATTTTAACTTTTTATTGTTTTTTTATTTTTTCAAAATTTTAACTTCAATTTTATCATTAATATACTGTAAAAACTTTAACAGGTATACTTTATAACCCAAGTAATGAAATAAAAAAATAAATTATTAAATTTGATTGGATATTTACCATGAAACTGCTTTTTAAAGTTGCTCAATTAGTCAATATTAGGTAACTTATTTTTTTTAATGATTTTTTGGATGACTTAAATTTTAATAGGTGGATAGTGTGTGGTCTGTTGTTAGTTTACTTTTTGTAACTTATTTATCACATTATAAGGAGTATATCCACAAATTTTCATATGCCACTGACGTTTATTCATTGCACAGTAAATGAAAATATTTTTCTAATTACTTTTTTCGCGCACTGTAATATCAAATAACATTAAAGTTTTTTCCTTAACCCTTAAAATAATTTAATAAGATAGAATCCCTTATATTCATTTGCATTACTATGTCCTTCTTTTAATTTTTTACTACTAAAGGTGATATACACCTTTAAGTTTCTTTGACATTTTGTAATATTTTTAAAGACTCTACCAACAATTCTTTATTATAGTCTATAATTTTTGATATTGTCTATTTTAATTCAATTTCTTTACAATTTCAAAAAATTAAAGCCCATTCTGGTGATGCTAATAATGACCTGGTAGATTCTATAGCACATTCTTCTCATGATTATAATTCTTTGCCATTAATTTTTCTTATTCTAATATTTCCACAATTTTTTATTTTCCTTTATGTAAAAACATTATTATTGAACCTAATCCTAGAAAATATATAACTAACATTTCTTGCAATATTGGATTTGAAAATTTCTTTATTTACACGAAAATTCTCATTATATGAATTTGGATATTGTTTATTATATTGTTGTTTACTTTATTATATTCAAAAACTATTATTATTAAAATATAACTATTATATTTCAAGCAGATATTACCTTAGTAGACATATGTAAATAAAATTACAGCATAAAATGGATATATAATTTAGCGGATTCAAATTTAAAATTATATAAATGCATTTAGAAAATTTTATTACTGATCTAAAGCAATATATTTCTTTTTTCAATAGACTTTAAGACTACAGATTTCATATTTTTAGATCAAACCATTTCATCTGATGGATATTTCTTACTGCAATGGAATAAAATTAAACAAACTTTAAATCCAAGGAAGAAAGACAGCCAAATGGTACCAATTCTTGAAGAACCATATTACCATCTTCATAATTAAATTCACACAGTACTAATAATTTAAAATCCTATGAATAAATGGTCTACCATTCCAGCTATTACTAATCATCCATACCTTTAAAAAAACTAATGGTACCTGGTCAAATATTACAACAGATATTATTATAATCATACTTTAGAAAAACTAATTTTCCTAATTATACTCCAATCACATAATTCATATTTAAAATCATATCAAGGTTGTAAACTTCATAATTCTTTTTACATTAGTGATTAGCATTATTAATATACAATTAATATCTTCTTTTATCATTTCAACTAAAATCACTCATTACCCTTATAACATACACTCTAAAGTTCATATTTTATTACAATTTCATATCACTTACCACACTTTAGCCTATAATGTTTATTTAATCAGAAATAATTTATCTCATAATTCCAATTTTGAATTTACAAGTCATATTACCTGCATATCAAATTCACATCAATCCTTTTAATTTATTTTAATCAAAAACTAATTTTACCAATTTCCCTTTACAATGAATTTTTTACTTATGCTGGTAGTTTAAGCTTCTTTGGCAATTTAGAATTTTATGCTAATAGTTCTTTATTAAAAGACCCTGATAACAACATTAGTTATATGGATTATAAATGGCTTTTATCAATATACCATTAATTAATTGGATATTGAATGAGTTCAATAAAAGCAGAATATTTCAGTTTTTATAACTTTAGTAATTTGTTCACCAGACAGCAACATCACTATCTATACAGACTCACAATCAATCATATATACTTTCAATTTGCTTTTTACACCTATACTAATACCATACTTACTCCAAAAAGTGAATAATTATCCCATCTGGCAAAAAATCAAACTTACTGTCAAAAAGCTTCATTTAAAAGTGAAGTTGATAAAAATCAAAGTATATTTAAACAATTATTTAAATGATCAAGCTAACACTGTCACCAAAGAAGGTTTTCATATTTCACCTTATACTTCTATCAATAAACTAGAAATAGATATACAATTGTGTACCTTTTAATGAACAACACTTTTACCATAGATTGCAATATCTGAATAACCTAAAAAAACTTTCAACTATAGACAATTCAAGTATCATTTATCACACATATTATTAAAATTATCAAAGATTTCACTCTTTACAATATTATAGATTGAAAACAAACATCTATTAATATTTCTTTTAAATCTAATCCTAAATGAATTATTAGCTCATTTGAGATAGCAATCAAGTCAAAAAAATTGATCAAAAATTTATTATCAATTTCATTTACAATTTACACTTAGATATCTATACTGAAATTTGAAAAACCAGATGTGATTTATTTTTTAAGTCATAGAAGCTACTAGTAGATAATACTTTATTATTGATATTATTGATGGGTGGGATGTGCATCTCTAGTCAAGTTATAGTATACTATTTATTACATTTAACAGAGTGCCCACCTTTTTAAAGTAAAAATAAAACCAAAACCAAATAAATCAAATAACTACTAGATGTGTATTAATTTGGTTTTGCTTCTGACTAGTATCATTAATATGGCTTGAATTAGGATGAACAACTATATAGAGATTTAATACAACATTTATCAACTCTTACATGGATAAACAGAAGTTTCAAATTCAGAAAAACTCAATCCAATATATTTATCAAAATTATACTTTATTTAGAAAAACAAAAGGTGGCATAAGGAAGGTAATACTGCATGGATTAGTAGGACCTATCTTATATCATTTTATACAGATATAAGTGGTGCTCATTTAGGAATGGATACTATAATTTATAAAATCAAGGATCATTATTATTGGCCTCAATTTGGAGAGGATGTTAAAATATATAAAACCTGTGATATTTTCCAACAAAGAGGACCATCAAATAGACAAGAAGAACTCATACCAATTCCAGTAAAAGTACCATTTTATAGGATAGGAATAGACATAAAAGGACATTTACCAATTACTAGTAGTGGAAATAAATACATCATCATTGCTATAGATTATTTCACAAAGTGTCCAGAATCAAGAGCAATATCTAATATTAAAGCAGAAACAACAGCTAAATTTATTTATAAAGATATTATTTATAGACATGGAGTTTCACAAGAAATACTCTCAAAATTAATTGATGAATTATATCAGAATTATTAAACTAAACATTGTTTAACATCAGCCTATCAACATCAAACTAATGGTATGGCTGAAAGATTTAATTATACAATTGGAAAATGTATAGCAAAATTAGTCCAAGATAACAACAAAAAATAAAATTACTTATCAATATAGTACTTTTACATATCGATTGAATAACATAAGACTATAGGAAAAATAACATTTTACCTAATTTATGAATGTAAAGCAACTCTAGCGATAGATTTAAAAATTCCTTCTCAGATATCTCAAGATAGATGAAGAAGATCCTATGCAAAATTGAATTTATTAATTAATTGTTGAATTAGAAGAACAAAATAATGTTTTTCAGATAATTGAAAAAGAATAACAAAAGCAAAAATAAGTTTATGGTTAGCAGGAAATTTTGAACAAATTAAAAATAGGAAATCAAAGTCTAGAATATCGAGTCTTATTATGAAAAATATTTTGATAAATTTCAGAAACTGCCTTAGTTGCACTTGTTTCTATGATCCAAAATTCACCACTTTGACAAAAATACTCGGGTAACATTTGATTAGAACTGGAAATTTGTACTGTTATATAAAAGTCTTGTCCATTCAAACAAGCGTTAGTTTTTTGGCCTATTCTAATTGGAAATCTGAGTTGAGTATTTGAGTTAGGAATACTTGGAATTTCCCACCAGTAGCGTGAAAAAGGTCCATAGTGAAGATTTTCTACAAGTGAACCAGTTTCTACTAGGATAACATAAGCTTGAGACATGGTCAGCTCCAGATTTTAGCATTTTTTACGAGTTGGTATATATAAAGTTTTTTTTTGATATTATTTTTGGAATTTAAGCATATCATGTGCCTATTGGCGCCACAACATTGTTATTTACAATTTTTATAATACATAATGATATGCAAACCTTATTAATTTAACTATTGTTTTCCCTGGATATATATAGTAATTTTCTGTTGATCATATGCGAATCAGATCTTAATGAAATTCATCGAAGTATTTTATCATGCCTAATAAATAAATAAGTTCAAGTCGAGCCAGAGAGCCGTGAACCTACAAAAGAAAAAGATAGTCAATGTTTCGTCAAATAAAAAAGAAAAAATACAGAATTTTGAAGTTTTACCTTCAAAATTCTGTCCACTTTGGCTTCCTAATTTTAAAAAAAAAGAAAATCAAAATGTTAGTAACATTTCGCTAAAATAAACCAAAAAAATCAATTACCTTCAAAATGAAATCTGGAACCATGCCTTCAGTACAAAAATAAGAAAATGAAATTAAGTGTTCGTTAATAAATAAATCAAATCAAAATAATAAAAAATAATTTCAAAGTTTACCTTCAAAATGGAGTCTGATAACTTCAGTGTTCTAGACCTACAAAAAAAACAATAAAATGAACGTTAGTTAACGTTTCGTTAAATATAAATAAAAAAAAATGTTTTTTTTTTTCAAAGTTACCTAGGTTACTTCAAAATTTGTCTGGTACCTTCAGTGTTCTGGACCTACAATAAAAAAAATAAAACAAACGTTAGTTAACATTTGTTAAATATAAATAAAAAGTTTTTTTTGAAATTACAAAAGTTACTTCAAAATGGTGTCTGGTAACTTCGGTGTCTTGGACCTATAAAAAATAAGTAAATAAACGTTAAATATGTAACGTTCATTAAATAAAACAAAAAAAAATTTTTTGAAGTTTACCTTCAAAATAGAGTTCAGACCCGTATCTTTGTATTCTGGATCTACAAAAAAAGAAATAAACGTTAATACAGTAGAATCCAAGCCCTGAAGTAAAAAGAATAAGTTAAGTTTCATAATAAAACTTACTGAATTCACCGATACCTACAAGAATTAGAAGATAAAAAAATAATTAATTAATCAGAATGTTAGCAAACGTTCTGATAAAAATTTTTTTTAAAAAAATTCAAAACGTTAAAAATGTTTTGATAAAAAAAAATTAAAAATTGGAACGTTAATAAACGTTCTGATAAAAATATTAAAAAAAATTAAAAAAAATCAATCGAAACATTTTTATCATTAAAATGTTTGATATAAACAAGTGAACATTAAACATGTCGGGGAGCTCTAATCATATTATTAATACCCGACTTTTTTTAATTAATTTAGTTTATATTGTTATTAGGGATGGATAAATTATGGATTTGCGGATTGTTTGCATTAATAAAATTTTGAAAAACAACCCAATTTTTTTATTTTTTAAAAATGGATCAGCCGGTTAATCTAATTGTTATTGATGATCC
>JADRCO010002339.1:0-14111 GCA_021464525.1 Rhizophagus sp. LPA8_4_AMF
TTTTTTTTTTTTAAAAACAAGTTTTTTTTTTTTTTTTAAAAAAAAAAAAAAAGATCTTAAAAAAAGACGCAACAGAAACCAAAAAAAAAATATTACAAAAAAAATTTCAAAACACAAAAGTTCATAAATACAAAAGGAGTAAAATACTAAATGAAATGATCTAATGTAACTTATCTGGAAATATATATGTATGATATAAATATTAATAATAATAAATATGGGGAATCAAATGCTTCGTGTCCAAATTGTAAAAAAAAAGTTATTTTCAATATCAAATTCTATATTTCTTTGGTTCCAGCCAAATCCAATTAAATTCACCATCCGCCGCCAAATGTCATCCCATCTTGTTGTAATTCAAGTTGCATCGGCAGATGTTGTGCAGATTGATGAGAAATAGAGGACATATTCGTCGTGTAATTTAGAAAATCTAGATTATCTAAAAATAAAAAAATAATAAATAAATAAATTTAAATTAATTAACATTGAGAGTTAGATAGATATATTGAACAAAATGTAATTCAAATGTGAAATACCTTCAGATTTAATCATCATATTTTCGTCTTGTAAGTGATGCTGAGAATTAAAATCAAATCTCATACCCTGTTGTACCAACATTCCGGCTACAGTATCGTTTGATGACGTTGGTACTATTGACCCAGGTTGTTGTCCATTGTCAATATTAAGTTTATTTTCGTTTCCCTGTTCTTGTTTTAAAAGAACATTCGGGTCGGCCCTTTCAACATCCGAAATATTCAATCTCATCATATCACACATGGATACATTCATTGACATCGGATTTATGATTTCAAACGTATCAAATTCCGTGGTCATTGGAGGAGCAGATGAGGGTTGTTGAAATCCTTGAAATTCCGAAGTTGCAACAGCATCAAATTCTGTAGTAGTGGGAGGGGCAGAAGAAGGTTGTGTTCCATAAATATCTTGTGACTGTTGTCCCATAATCATAATTGAAGCATCTTCTAAATTATGTAATAAAGGTTGTGTCATACTACGCTGTACTAATCCAACGGTCTGAAATTGCCATTCTTCTGTATTTTCAGGAAATGGAATATTACCACCATTGAAGCCCGATGGCGGTCGTCCACTACCGAGTCCACTTGGCATCATTCTTGGGCTACCCGGAATACTAACGCTTCCATAAGGGCTATAACGCCTAGTGTGTATTGGTGGACTTGATATATGTAAATTGGCAATACTTCTTTGTAGTGAAACTCCAGATGGGGACGTTGGGGATGACATAATCTGAGAAAATTGACCATTATTGTTATTGTTATTATTATTACCGTTATTTTTCTGTTGTTGATTATGATTTTTCATTGCTTTAACGTATTCTACTTCTTCTTGTAATCTTTGCATTAATACCGCCTTTTTGCCTGTTGCAGGTTTTCCGCGTTGTCTTAACATTTCTTTAAGTTCACTGACAGTAATATCCTCAAAATCAACTTTTTCAAGTTCTTCATCTAATTTACGTTGATACTCTTCAGGAGACATAGAAGGACTATTGTGATTATGTTTTGGATTTCGTTGAATTTGAATAGGTAAAGCATTAGGCCTACGGAAAGAAGAAGAAAGAGGAAAATTAAGCGGAAATGATTGTGCTGGTTGCAAAGGAATTGAACCCGGTAATTGCGTGGATGGAAAAGGAGCAGTAGGTGCAGAGAGAGAACGTTTACGCATATGTCCACGACGAGGTGCATTGATTGGTGGTTTAAGAGTAGATTTTTCAGGTGGAAATGTTGGTGTGTTGGGAGTAGATAAAGATGATAAATCCATAATTGGAACAGTACCAGTTCCCGATACTGAAGTGTTTGTTTTAGCTTGTGATTGGGATAATGACATAGCATTCTGAGCGGCTGCAGTTAATTGAATATTTGGCATACTTCTTTGTGTTCTTTTATCCAATTTTACTTTAAATCTAGCTTGTAATTCATTGAACCTTTGAGCATGATTAATTGGGCTAGCACTGGAAGTTCTCGATAAATGTTGTCGTGAATTTGGGCTCGTATTTCCAGAAGCATTTTGTGAATTATGATTATTAACATCCCCATCATTTTCATTATTATTTTGGTTATTATTTGCATCATCAATTTGTAATCCGTTAGGATTTAACGTTTGCTGTTTCGTGTTTTGAATGGAAGAAAATTGAACTTGTTGTTCAAAGTTCATTGCAGAGGCCATTGATGATTGTTGCGATGTAGCAATTATAACCTTGCGATTTGCTTGCTGTTGCGCTTTTGCTAATGCATGAATATTATCAGCGGATAAACTTCGACGACGAATGTTTAAATAATTTGGAATAATAGTTTTCTGTATAAGACCTGGTGTCTGAGCTCTTAAATGATCATGATCATTATTTTGAGACTCTGAATTTTGTTGAGTCTCGGCATCAGAAAGGGAGTTGGATAATGATGCATGAATTTGTTCTTGTTGACCCATATGTTGGAGAGTTTGTTGTTCAGTAGTTTGAGCAAGCCAAGAATTATCAACAAAATTTTGAGAAATCAACCCATTAACAAAAACATTATCACCACCAAACTCTGTGCCATCTACAAATCCATTTATTTCATCGCTCCCATATATCCAGTCGGAAGGAAGAGAACTTCCAAGTATTGCATTATTTTCAAAAGCCTGAAAAGGAAAATTATTACTATCGGTCATTTGGATGCGTTGAATAAGATTGGAAGAATTTAATTGTTCTTGGATCTCTTCTAATTGTTCTTGATTATATTGCTGTTGTTGCTGCTGTTCCTCTAAAAAATTTTGAGGAAATTGATCCTCAGCTGAAGGTGGATGAAAAGCTTGAGTGAGCAAAGCATTCGAAGTTTGATTCCTCTGAGCATACATGATTAAGTTCAATTAATTATACGTAAATGTGGTAAGGAAAGTACAAGGTCGAAAAATATCTACTGGTCTAAAATTTATAAATAATATAAATTTTTTTTTTTTTTTAAAAAGAAAACAACTTTCTTGTAAAAGTAAGTATTTAAATTAAAAGGTTCTACTTTATCAAAAAAAAAAAAAAAAGTAAAGAAAAAAAAAAATAATTTTTTGTTATTTATTTTTTATATTTTATTATTTTCTGTCAAAAAACATACAAATAAAATTTCATAAAAGATACCAACCTTAAGTGGGATTTGTTTAACCAAAATTTTTTTTTTTTTTATATGTATATATATCAACAGACCTTTAGGCAGTGGTAAAAAAAGCTAAAAATTTGTTTTTTAAAAAGAAAATAAAATAAAAATAAAAAAATTTTAGTGTCCTAGTTCTACTTTATTTACTTCACTCAAAGAAGATTAAAATTTTTTATAAGGAACCGATAAGCAAGATTGCCTAAAAAAGTTATTGTACAGTTAGTTATTTACCTTGAAAAGACGTTAAATGAATATTAAGGCTAGTAATAAGTAAACAGAGGTCACAAGCCTAAAAAAAGAAAGTAAAGAGAGACGATGTTTATGTTCGTCGAACTTTTTTTTCACAAGGACAAGGACAAGTAAATAAATTCCAACTGCTTTAAAAGATTCAAGGTCCACAAAAACGCATAAAAGATACTAAATAAAAGAAGGTTCTGTCCTTTTTAAAGGGACTTTCGGAAATTTTAAAGAAAGTAAATGTACGAATACACGCACTATGAAAGAACGGAAGGGAGATAAGGGAAAAGAAAAAAGTTTGTAAGGGAAAACCTGCGTGCGTTGGTAAAGGGGAGCGATTTTCCAAAACTGCTTCTTTTATGATAAAAATTGTTATGGTCGTCAATTGTACTCAATTTGTAAACTCTAGCAGACTAGTACAACTGAAGCTTCCAGCCGAAGATGGCCGTCGTCAGCCAAGACAGCGGGCTGGATACCTTGCATTTACCTCAAATGGAATTCAGAGTAACAAGAAGTTCTGTGAACTACATCAGCCTAAATATAAACTGCATTATAAATAATGTGTGACTATACAAAAAGGAAAGTTATAAAGTTTAAAACGTTACCCTCCGACTTTAATATGCAGCATTATTTTTGCCACGTTGCATCAATCATCAGATCATTATATGCATCCGAAGAACTTCAAGGGGTCGTTCATTAGGATCGTAAATCATTAATTTAAAATTCTATAATTCTTTTTTTTTTCAATATAAATTATAATCTCATTTGGATCATTTATCGTTGGCTCATTTACACTTTGAAAATCAACTTTTCCTAATTCATGTTCCTTTCATTACAAAAGTATTACAAATAAATTTTTTATCCGAAGATCACAAGTCGATCATTTTTATTTATTTTTTTTTTTTTTTTTATAAAATTACCAAAATATTTTTTAAAAAAAATAATTTTAATAATAAACAATGGAAACTTGTGTTCTGGTTCACAAATATACTGAAATTTTAACGCTAATAATTAATGCTGGTAAAAAAATTTAATTATTTATTAATTATTACATCTTACATCTTTTCGTGCATTTTTTTTAGTAACAATATAATTAAATTATAATTAATAAATTGTGTTGATTCTAAAGGTACAATATATATTTATATTTAATTAATTAAACCAAACCTTTAAAAATTACAATGTATAAATATCCGAAATAGCGAAATTCCGCAGGGATGGAAGGATTGCATATCCGAATTTTTTTACACAGCGGATTAGTATCGCTGCATATGATTATTACATAAAATTGGAACATCATGTGTTTTGTGAAAAAATAATTATTATTAGTAATAAATATTTATTGCTGCGGAAGATCATTGTCAAAGTGGCTAAGCTAGTATCGTTGTGTCATCTGTCAAAACTCAAAAAACGTTTCGCTTTAAAGATTGTTTGTGCGTCAGCAACGTCTAAAATTTTCACAAAGTCTCAGTTTTAAAACTAAATATAAAAAAAATGGACCCTTCGGCAACGCTGTTGAGTCTTCTTCATAAAAATCAGACTTCACCTCCTGAAACAAGTATGACTGGTCAAAGAAGTCCAACTACTCCATCGTACCCTTCTTCTCAACCAACTCCTCCGCCAATTCAAAGTTCCCCTAACATTATGCCAATTTATAATTATACTCCGCATTTTAATACTCAGCCATTAGCTTATAACCAAACCATTTTTCCACCAGCTACTGTGCCACCACCACCGCCACCCCCACCCCCACCCTTGCAGTTGTCTTCACAGTCACAGCAAATGTCACCAAATCCTAATCCTATAGCTTCTTTGCTTGAAACTCTTAACACAAGTTCCTCACAGACAACTTCGATAAGTGTTAGTGGAACACCTCAGCCTCAATCAATTTTAAATCCAGTTAGTGGTGAAAACGAAGCAACTAATACTACTGGAACTGGAGATCCTACTTTATTTAATATTGATAAAGCTTCTACAGAATCCCTTAAACTAGCATTATTTGGTCATAATGCTCCTGCAACAGGTTTTGATATAAGGTATCGTACTTTTCTATTATTAATTTAGATTTCAATTATACTATAATGTTTCTAATTATTGAAATTTTCAAATTCAATTAATCGTGATTTCTCAGTCAACAGGAGAACGAAAATCAATATCTAGCGGATACTTCGTTGCCTCAGAATGAAAATCCACCAGCGGAAGAAATAACTTATCTTGAAGAGACAGTCGAAATTGAAGCTCCCGCGGAAGAGACAGATTACAACAATAACAACAATAACTCCGCATTAGAATCGATAAGACTTTCTACTTCATCACCATCAACAAAGCAACAACCTTCAACAACAAATAAATCTATGTTTACTTATACCAATCCTTTTGATCTTTTAAAGGAACCTTTATCTCCTTCACAATCAATTAATACCACTCAGTGGAGTTCACAATCTACTTTGACATCACAAAAAAATCAAGAGGTTTCAGTAGTTCATAAAGACAGTGGAGTTTTTTCACGACCTCAACAACAGAAAGAACCATTTCTTTCTGAATTATCCGCATGGAACGTACGTGCAAATTCATCATCCAAGGCACATTCAAGGTACCATATTTATTCCTTTTTTGAAACGAATTTATTTTTATTAAACAAATAATTTTTTACATTTTTATTAGTATCCCTGGTGTTAAGCTTCCTCGAGGAACTCTTTCATATAATACGGGCAAAAAAAATGAAATCGTATTATCCAGTAAGGAGTTAGAACTTACCACAATAACACTTGTTCCAAGTGAATTAGAATATCGTGCAGGAAAATCAATTGCCGTTAATGCGTTTTATATATGCTATGCTGTGAAAGGTCATTTTCTATGTTCCTTAAAATCTTATTATGATTTCAAGAACTAACTAGTACGTTTTATTTGTTTAATTTTGAACAGGTGGAAAGATACGGGTGATTAGTACTTTATATGGTAGCAGAACATTACTGCGAAATCATGACAAGTCTATTCTTGATATGTGCATTCAGGATGTACTCTCTGATGAATTAAACGAAGAAAGTAAACCGCAATTACTTCTTGCAGTTGGCAGTGATAGTAAAATTACGGTTTGGGAACTATCCGAGCCACCATCAGAGCAAGCAGCCGAAATCCCGTATGAAGACTTTATCATACATTGTCATTATAATTTAATATTTTATATAATTTAATTGGAAAAAATTTTATTTAGGTATAAGATTTTACTTGCAATTAATTCCAATGAATCAATTGACGAATCAAAGTTTCCACGATATCATCGTGCTGTATGGCATCCAGTAAATCGTAATATGTTTGCAGTAGCTACAGATACTAATGACGTGTTGGTTGTTGATATCAATAAAATTTTGGAGGGCACCAAAGAAATAAGTTTTAAAGAATCTGATATATCGGATAAGATTTTGAAGTTGCCCATGGAAGATAAGGTCCGTCTTTTTTATTTTTGGCAATTTAAAAGATCATTTCCATGTCAAATTTGATGTGGGACACGTCGTTATTGATACGTATGATCTTTTAACATAGCCCATCAATGACTTGGCCTTCTCTCCCGATGGAACGATTTTGGCTACGGCAAGTGATGAGTGTGTCATCTTTTGGGCACTTAATTTTGAAAATGATGTCGGCATCAATCCAGTCCATAGAATAATTCTCGACGGACAACAGGTATCTTCAGTATTGTTTATTGATGGAGAAAATATATCTTCAGGGCAATCTTTATTATTTAAATTCCGCTATGTGATATTGGGGACCGAACGAAATACGATTCTTCATTTATATGATGTTGAATCATCCGAATATATACAATCTATTAATTTCTTACCACCGCCAGAACGTCGACCTTCCTTAAATAAAGCATACCGGAAAGAGGAAGAAATGTTTAATTGTGTTAGTTTTGATCAGGAAAATAGTACCTTATTAATAGCTAATAGCTCAAGAATTTCTATATTTGCATTGCACTTACATTTGCCACATAAGAAAACTGAACAGCTTGACCTTTATAATCAAAATGAACATGAATCGATGGGTTCGGTTGATGATTCAATTGTCACCCAATTTGATTATATGATCGAATTTCCGGTCAACCAATTGATTGGAAGCTTTGTTATAGTTCCCGACACGAATTCATCACAAGGCATTTCCTTATACTGCATTCAATCTAAAGCCGTTCAACAATATCACATTGCCAAATATTTGTTATTACCTCCAGATCTTGACGCTTGTCCAGAATATGTTAGCGAGGAAGTTACTCTTGATCCACCACAAGAAGAGGTTGAAGACACTAAGAAAGAAGAACAAAATAAGGTTCTTACTACAGAAACATCCGAGTTATCTTCGCATTCTGGAGGTCAACTGCTCACAGCAGATGAAGGTAACATTGAAAAGGACATTATAAAAGAAGTAGTAACAGTTGATATAACTAATACAGTTGCGGAAGAACATGAACCAGAAACTACAACTGTTGATACTTCGTTAAGTGAGAAGCGTGTCGTGCAAGATTCTACAACTAATATTATGGTAGAATCAACAGTAAATTCAGATGAAAACGAAAGTAAAAGTCAAGAAAGTCAGAAATTATCGAGCTCTATTAAATTATCTGGTCCTGTTGTAAACGGTACTATAGCCAAATTAAAAGAAAAAAAGAAGGCTGCTGCATCTCAAACTGCTTCTTCATCAGTTCAAAATAATGATTTATTATCTGATTCAGAAAGGACTTCTCGAAGAAAAGACCGTCGGGCTATGGAAAGAGACAAAGATAGCGGAAGTGAGAATATTAATAATTCCCCCGAAACTACCAGTAGAGCTGCAGGCAAAAGAACTGCGGATGGTATTTCAAAGAACAACGGAAAGATAGGAGCTGGCGAGAAAACTAGAAAAGGGCAAGAAGAAGGTACTGACGGAAATATCTAGAATAAACATTTGAATTATATCTCAAAGAACTCACTCAATTTATAGGTCAGTCTTCGACATCATTACCTGCGGCTGGTATATCTAATGCTCAAATGGGAATGATCTTGAAAGAAATAAAAAAAATGGAAGAAAGTGTTACTAATAAACTTGGAAAGATGTTTTCAAAAGAATTAGAAAAGCAATGTTAGTTTTTGCTTTATTTTATTGAAAAATCGGATTTTGATACTAACTTATGTTATATAACATTTAGTTCAAAAAATAGAAGAAGAACGCATTGCACATCAAGCTGCTGAAACTTCGCGCCAGGAAACTATTCTCAAAGTAGTTTCTCAAACTCTAAGTAACAATACATCTAAATTGTTGGAATCAACCATTCGTAGTGAAGTACAAAATTCTGTTCTTCCGACTTTGAGTAAAATGGTTACAAATGCTGTTGATAAACATGCTCATAGAGGGATGGTTGAAGCTGTAAACAAAGTTAATAAATTTCCAATTTATTTTTAGTAATATTTATATACATATATATATATATTTAATAATTTAACTATTTTATTGTTAGAATATTCCAACAGCTATCGACAAAGCAGTTTCAGATAATGTGCCACGTGTTCTTTCGAAAGCTCCTGTTATCGAATCAATTGCTAAAGGAGTCTCCAAATCTATACGACCGGTTATCGAAGAAACCTTTAGAGAAAACTTTACATCTGTGCTAATCCCATCATATCAAAAAGCTACAAACGCAATGTTCGAACAAATTACCACGACGTTTGAGGCTGGATTACAAGATATTGCACATAAAAGTGCTCAGTCGGCTTCATATGCTAGTGCCTATAACATTGATCAAAATACTTTGGCACGTTTACAAGCGTCCATTGATCATCTTACCTTAAATGTTCAACAATTGCAAGCTAGTATTAATAATGGTAATGTTGGTGGTAACATTGTAAGACAAGTTGGTTTAGGAAAACATGTAGAGCAGCAACAACTGGGGCGTTCATCTGAAGAATATCCTTTTATTATTTAACCTGTTTTAACCAAAATTAATAAAATAATTTACTTCCTTGACGAACAATTAACGTTGCAGCATCAACGAGCACGTTCTCTTTCTGGAGAATTAAAACGAATTTTAATTCCACAAAGTGCAACTTCTGCACCAACACCTTCTATGTCGCATCAAGAAACATATAATAGTTATACACCATCTGGTAGAGTTTCTTCATCACAGCCACATCAGATTCACCAGCAGCAACAATTTCATCAATCACGACAGCAACATCAACATCAGCAGCATCAACATCAGCAACAGTTATTATCACCAGTGGAACCTCCCGGCCTTGAAGAAAACTTGAATAGTGAAATTGAAAGGCACTTAGAAATGGGGAATTATGAAGATGCTTTTGTAATAGTAAGAGCAAATTTATAAATTTATTTTAGTTAGTTTTTGACCTGACACAAATTATAATTTACTTTAATATTTATTGAACTAGGCTCTTGCTTCCCATGACTTACCAGTAATCCTTAGACTTTGCAGCAAAGTGAACCCTAAGAGTGTTTTCCTTCCATCCAGGTCTTTATTAACACAAGCAGTTATTCTTTCACTTATTCACCACCTCTCCTTAGAACTGAATAAATTTACAGAATTAAAACGAGCATGGGTAGAAGAGGCTATCATTAAACTTAATCCAAAGGTATAAATCAATATTTATTTATAAATAATATACATATTTTTTTTAACTATTTATATATTTAGGATCATGAGATTAGAGATCATTGTGAAAGGATTTTACCAATGGTAAAACAACGGCTTGAAGAATATTATTATCAAATAGCTTCACAAGATGCTCAAAGTCCTAATTTGAAAAATATTGGACTTTTAATCCATGCTGTAAATGGATTATTAAGCTAAAGCTTGATTATTTTTATTTTTTTTTTTGAAAGATAATTAAGTCGGTGTATTATTTTCAAATTGCAAATAGGTATTTTTTTGTTGTATTGTATATTAGTAAATGGATATTGATTTTTTATAACTTTATTAAATAAGTGAAATTTTAAATACAAATCATAAAATATAATATAGAATATCAAATGATATTTTAAATTTAAGCCTAAAATTATAATATTATATATATTTAAAAAATAATTTATGATAATTGCTAAAACTATCTTATTTGATAATTATTTTAATTAAAAATTATTTAGATTATATTAAATCAAAATTTTTAAACTAATAATTATATTATTAAATAAAGGTTTATAATTAAATATTATATTATATAATTATTTATTATATTAATTATATATTTGAAATGCTAAAAAAAGGATGATCCTCTGGACTATAATTTCGCATGGAAAAAATTTTTTATTTTTTTAACAATAACTTTATAAAAATATCCGGAAGTACATCAAAACTAACTATAAAAGTACATCTGGAGTATCCTCTTTACACCTGTGGGCCCAAACTGCTGAAAGACTTTAACAAAAATGACAGAACAGGTCTTTTCGCTATGGCCTCACTTTGCTTGAAGTCAGTCTTTCTAGACAAAAACAAACACCTGTTATTTTCTCCTTTAATGGTAAAGGATGATATCTTTTACAAGCAACAGTTGAATAAAATATTGAAGGCGGAATACGGTGCAAAAGTTGAAAACTACAATAAGACTGCTAACCCTATAGGACTTAACAATAGCTATGTCAAATCTGTCATCTATAATACCATTATGGAGGTTCTTCTTTTCACCTATGCTGGAAATCTGAAAAACATCTTAATGGAGAAAATCAGAAATGCTGATAGTGATAATGATCCTAAATTTGAAAAGCTTACAACATCTACCCCTGACGCCGATCTCAGTATGGTAACTGCAGACAGTGATGAGCACCAATCATCAATGGATTCTAATCCTGTTAATAAGGACGAGTTGTTTACACCCATGATATCTAAATCAAAAAGGAAACGTGAGAGGAGAAAAGCTAAAGTGCAGGCTGCACATGTAGCTCAACAACAAAGTACTGTTTTACTGAAAAAATAAAATGCGTCTTCCTCTACTACGTCACGTGACAACAACATCTTGAAGCAAAAGGAAAAACAACCAGCACAACCTGTTATTGAGGCCAAACTCAACAACACCAAAATTTCGTCTTTAAAGAAAGGTATTAAAGCAGCTAAGACTGGTAAACAGAATGTAAACTATAGGTGTGTTTACAAATTCATTTGGATTGGATTTGGATTGGATTGCTGATCTATTTGGATTGGATCAGATCCTTATAAAATCCAATACGTGTTTACAATAAGAGGATTGGATTTTAAATTTTTAATACTACCTTAATGTGATTTAGTTTAAACCAAAAAATTAAATAAATAATGAATAGTCAAAGACGTTCTATATTTTTTTCAATTATATATTTGATCTTTTTGGATCAAACTGATTCATCCTCTAATGAAACATCTGATGATAATAATGATTTACTACTTTATTATGAGTGTATAAACATTATTGAAAGGAATAATTCTTTAAGAGCAGTTCGCAGGCAAGCAAGAAGAGCTCGAAGCCTCTATTAGTTTAATAATATATGTAGCAGTTGGAAAAATATGGAATTTAAACACCATTTTAGAATAATAAAAACTACTTTTAAGTGATTGTATACTGAAATAATACCTATATTATTACAAAGAAACAACTTAAGAGGCACTCTAAGACTTTCAATTAAACAGAAAGTTTCAGCAACTTTATGGTTCTTAGCTACTGGCTAAAGCTATAGAACACTTGGGCAATTGTTTGCACTAGGAGAAACAACTATATGTTTTATTATTAGATCAGTTTTATGTGCAATCAAATGTCATTTTCTTTCATCAAAAATTCAATAATAGTTTAGTAGTGATTAATGTTTTATTAACAAATTAATAAATAAATATTAATTATTATAATTTATTTTTATAGATTTTCTGATAATCATACCGAATTTAGTAATATTGCAAAGAAATTTAAAAGAAAAGCTGGTATCCCATATGCAATAGGAGCTATTGATGGTAGTCATATACCAATTAAAGCCCCTAAAGAATTTCCTGTAGATTATTATAATAGAAAGGGTTTTTATTCAATTGTTCTACAAGCAGTTATTGATTCATATGGAAGATTTATTGATATTTTCATAGGATATCCTGGCTCAACTCATGATAGTAGAATATTTCATAATTCTCCATTATATTATATGCTCAGTTCTTCTTTCTTCAAATGCGTACATTCTTGGTGATACTAGTTATCCTTGCCAAAATTGGTTACTTACATCATACCATGACAATGGAAGGTTAACGCAAATACAAACTTATTATAATACCAAACATTCTCAAACTAGAATAAATATAGAATAAGCATTTGGAAAATTAAAATCAAGATTTAGATGTTTCATTAATCCTATAGTTACATCATTAGAAACAGCTATTTTTATTGTAACAACTTCGTATATTTAACATAATATTTGTAAAGAAAGACAGGAAGATATGTTAGATGATGATGAATACTTTATTAATGATCAAAATAATTTTCACACCTTATCAAATAATAACATCTCTGAAGTAACTCATTCTGTTAGGGATAATTTAGCAAATTATTTGTGAAGCAAAAAAATTTTAAGAGATAACAGAAGAAGCAGATATAACATTATTAGTGATAGTGAAGATAAAATTGATAATGAAGTATCAGAATAAATAATAAACATCAGAATAAAAAAAATTTAATTTTTTTTGAATAATTGACTTTATTTAGTTTATATCTTTTACAATTATAACAAATTAAACTTCATCTAAATTTTGAGGTGAAAAAATATGTGGAGTACCATCAATTAGTAAAGTAGGATCAATTTGTGAAGTATGTGCACGATCAATTTGCGAAGTATGAGTACGATCAATTTGTGGAATATCAGTATATGAAGTATCTATGAATTGCATTGTATTAAATAAACTAGATTGATGGATCAACTTTAGACTGAAATGATTGCAAAATTGAAACTTACGATGAGTTGATGATATATATGAAAAGGTTTCTGATATCAAGCAAAAAAATGCAATTGCAAAATATGTTAGAATTTACGTTCTTCAGGTAAATTTATTAAAATTTGACTGAATTTCAATTATTACTATTAAATTTAATATATTTAAAAATTATTAGATATCTCTTCCAAGGTTTTCACCTGTAATTGTGGCATTAATTCCAACTGGAAATGACAGTACTGAAAAAATTTTAGCACTTCATCAGAAACTTATAGATATCGCAGCAGATTTTGAATTACCTATAATTTCTATCGAATCAGATGATACTACTGCTGAATTTCAAGCACAAAATTTACTACAATTAACTAAAATAAGAAATCAGGTCTAACATCAAAATTTTCAATATGGAATCAATTTCAACTGTCCTGTATTTCCCAAAGTTGGACCCATAGTTCGTGTCCAGGATCCTAAACATGGAAAAAAAACAGCAAGAAATTCAGCCATGTCTGGTGCTCGTTTACTTACATTTGGTAATTCTACGGTCTGATTTGACATATGGGCTGATTTTCAGAATTAACGAAATTAGGATATTTTACAAAATTTTTCAAGTTATTGCAACTCAGAATATAAAATTACGTTTCACAAATCAAATCACATTGTATTACAAGGTCATGCAATGTGAATTTACTTTAATAATAGCAATAAAAATATTTTTTTCTTTCGTAAACTCTCTGTTCGTTTCCCCATCAACTTTCCCATCAGTTTTTAAGTTAGGTAAGCTGAATAGTTTTGTAAGCATATATAGTAGT
>JADRCO010002340.1:0-14107 GCA_021464525.1 Rhizophagus sp. LPA8_4_AMF
TTTTTTAAAAATAAAAAAAAAAAAAAATGTAGTAAGTAATAATAGTAAGTAAAAAAAAAAATATTAGGAAAAGAAAGCAAATAATAAAGTAAAATATAAGCAGCAAATACAAGAGGAATCTAATTTATCCCAATTATCGTTATCGCAATAACATAAGGGACAATTCTTATATACAAGTAGGACAAGCACTATTCTAGCTCTAAAAATGACTGTCCAATATCCCTCTTGTAAAGCTATATGAATAAAAAATATATGAAAAATAAACAAAGAAAAGAAATATAAAGCAATGTAATATGAAACAAACCAAATTGGCGGAATGAATAAAGCAGGCAAGTAAAAAAAAAAATAAAATAAAATAAAATAATTGTTCAAGTAATAATATTTACTGCCTATGCTAATCGCCCTTGGTGCATTAAAATATAAGAGAGGTAAATATACAAAGGGTAAGGGGATATGATTGATTAATGTTGTTTTATACAAGCAAGATCAACGAGGATTTGCGCAGCCTACAAAAGAAATTTCGTGTTAATTCCAGTTATAGCTTTCTTTTAAAGAGCTACGAACTCTTAAAAATGTTTCAAACATATAGAAGTATGGTATGTCCTTACCTCCATCATCTGAACCTGCTGGTGTTTAGTCAAGTTGAACTTAAGACATAGTTCCCAGCTTTCGTGATGTTCCCACAAGTGCTATAAAGTAAAAAAAAAATTATTAAAAACCACTTTGTAAAGTAACCTATAATATAAAAAGTTCGAAACACGTACTTTGACTAAACAGTTTCGGTGTTTATACTTTTTACTGCATACGTGACAAGTATATGTTGTTTTCGAAACTGAAGGTGACGGACTGTGTTCTTTTGAACTGTCATGACTGTCGTGACTATCGTGACTATCTTGACTGTCATGAGGGGAACCTTGAATAATAACTTCTTGTTTGACAACTAGGTGTTGAGGTTCATGCTGGGTTTCTTCGACTGGAACGAATATAAAGAGAGTAAAGGTGGGTTTACCAAAATTAATTAGAAAAGAGAAAAGAAAGGAACGTGAATGAGAAAACCAACCTAAAGATAGCTGAGTAGGGTTCGTATTAGCGGAAGAAATATCTTCTACTCCTACAGAATAATACTGAACAGCTTCGGTATGTTGTACTTGATTAATAGAGTAAGAGTTCATGTTTGGTGGTTTATGAAGGAACTGTGATTACTGTTGGTTGGTGATTTTTCGAGTTGTTTATATAGATAGATAGATATTATTTATTATCTAGAAAAAAAAACGGCAGGAAAAAAAAAATATATATTTTTGTGCTAAACGGGTTCACCAAGCGCAGCGAGGTGCAATAAAGTTCTAAAAAGATAAAGGTGAGAAAGCAGAGGAAAAGAACAAAGTTTTGTTATGAAAACTAAAAAGAAAAATATATAAAAGCGAGAACTTTATTAAAGATTATTTTGAAGAAACACGATAAAAAATTTTTGGATAAAAAAGGCCTTTTATAAAGTTTTTTTTTTTTTTTTGATAAAAAAAAAATTTTTGTTTTTGTATGACTAGTCTTTATATGGTATACTTATTATATCAAACCAATAGATCACGAATCCTGAGTTAAAGCGATGAATGGAGGTCATAATTAATCACGTGATAATTAAAGCAGAAAGTTAGCCTGTATGTGATATGAATGTAAATTACGATATATTTGTTTGTTGTTTAGAAAAGTCGATAGCACGATAGCACGGGTCTTTTTTTTTTTTTTTTTAAAAAAAAAAACGTGATTAACATATAAGCATATTGTTTATACAATTATATATATTGATTATATATATATATGCTAACAGCGCCAAGTATATTGTATTTAATAATAAAAATGATAACAATTAATAATTAAAATTACAAATAAACTGTATAAAAAATTTGCTGATCCGCAGTTGATTTAATTGTTTATTTAAATAGACGTATCAGTTTTAGAGTCAGTCCCAGCTGCAATTCGTGTAACAGCTTTAACAAGCATGCATCAGCCCATTTTAACATATCGGTATTGGTTTTTCTGATAACAGAAAATAATTTTTTTTTCCCCCATCGCAATAAAACGATAAAATAACGATAATATATGCCGCAGTTACAGATGATTTCTTGTCCAATGATTTTTTTTTTCGTATGGTTTAAGAAGATCATTCAACATTACATTTTTAATCAACTCTGTTAATGAGGCAATATTTGTCTAATTTTTTATTGTCTCATAAAATATACTTATGACTGAATTTCACTTTGTAACACGAATTCATCAGTTGACCCTCGTTTATCCCAATTAGCAATTTTAAATTACTTTTTTTATTCATATTATTTCATATATAAATTTAAGAGTTATTTCCCAACTTTAGAATTTCTTTCCCAAAAAGATTATTTTTTTTTTTTTTCAGAAAAAAAAAATATTTTTTTTTTTTTTTTTTTTTTTTTTATTTTCCCCACATTTTTAATTTTTTTTTTTTTTTTTTTTTTAAAAAAGAAAAAATTTCTCCGCTTTTTTTTTTAATTTTTTCCCTTTTTTATTTGATCATTTTGAAACATTTATATCGAGATTACTCTCTTCGTTATAAAGCGCACTAAATTTTGTTGAGAAACATAGTAACAACTAATAATATTTCAGTTCTATCCGTTATTTATATAAGGAGTCACTCCCGTGTTAAACCGTCCTATGTTTCAATAAAATACAGTATTAAGTTCCCGTTCCAATCCAAATAGATTGCAACGTCATCGTCCCTATCCTACATATTCTGCATTTGACCGCAGCCTTATCATAAAAAAAAAATTGATCAGCAAATTATTTTTTATTTTTAGTTATATATGCACAAATTTTCGCATGCCCGAGAAAGATTTTCTTTGAGCATTTAAACACTAGTCGAAATAAGGTTAAAAATAATAAAAATTAATGATAGGCGTAAAAACTATAAAAAAAAATTTTTTTTTCTCGTAATCAACAAAAATTTGTTGATAAAAAAAATGATATTTTTTTCAACTTTATCGATCAACTTAATGCATCTATCTGGTTTGTAATAACTATTCATTTCCCTCGTAAATCCCTTTTACGTCTTCAAACAAATAGGAAATAAGTGGTTTGTGCGTGATTAAATTCCGAAGAAATTATTGACGAATAAAAAAAAATGAAAAAAAAAATTGGGTCCTACAGTACAATTACCTTGTTATTTATATATATTAAGTCCAAAAATTTCCTTTGTTCATTGATTTCCCCCAATAATATTTTTTTTTTTTCACGAGTGAATACAAATTAAGTAAATTACCATTCGTTCATGTAATATAAATTAAAAAGGGGTGAGAATTTTATTAACTAAAATTTCGTCACGCGATTTTTTTTTCTTCCCAATCTTGAGAAATGTTACCTTTATTTTTGGTTAAAAAAAAATTTATTATCCATCACATCATATGGAATATATCACTATTTTGGGGTAAAAAAGCCGCTTTAAATTCCCACGCTTTGACAAAGAATTTTTTTCTCATGTGACAAGTGATAAAAAAATGAAGCAAATATTTACTGCGGCGAAAAATATCAATATAATTTCTGCGGATCATAATCTTAAAATCTTAATACCGATAATCTTACATCTAATATTTATTTATTTTAAAAACAATAACTACTTTAGATGAATATGTTATTTATACATATTTATTAATAAATCATTATTATTATATTTTAAAATTTATTTATTTATCAACATTACGACATATCTTTTAGCAATTAATGTCTTAAATATTGTAATTATGTTTACGACATATGAAGCTTATAATTTTTAAATTATATTATTTTTTTTCTAAATTAAAAATATGAAATTATATAATTGTTTCTCACCCGTTTTTTAAATTATGATCTTACTATAAAAAAGAAAATTTCAACAAAAAAAAAAAAGGTTGATACAAATTCTATCTGAATTATTCAGATTATCTTGAAAATATGGTTTATACCGAAAATTTTGTAAAAAGATACATTTTTAAACCGTTAAAAAAAGACGCGAAAAGTTGCGAAAAAAGTTTGAAGTTTGAAAAAAATTGGTCAGAAAATTTGAAGATTTTCAGCTGCTTTTATAATTTTTTACTGATAAGATCGACAGATAATCATCGCTCCCTTGACCAATCATGAAATATCATGATCCCACGGTCCGCAGCAAAAATTTGCCAAATATAGCTTGACCGACTTGACTGATCCTTTTGCGTGTCAAAGTTCCTTCAAATCATAAAAAAAAAACGTAAAAATGGATCATGAAAGAGGAAGTCGGAGAGATAGTAAATATTAAACTAACTTTTATTAATTCTTTTTATAATTTTAATCTGAATATAAAAAAAAATAAATACTGAATAACTTTATTAATTTCTTTTAGGTGGCAAAAAGAGATATAGAGGTATGTTATTCATTGAATACTTAAATCTCGATTTCTATTTTAAAATTTTTTTAGATACACAACCGATTTATTTACTTTAGACGATGATCGTCGAAGTGGCGGTCGTGATCGAAGAAATCGAGATCGTGGAAGAAGTAGTTATATCGAAGTTCAGGAACAACAACCCACGGAAGATAGTCCCGAGAAAAGATTGACAACCCTCCTTATTATTTTGGGTGACAAGGTAAATTCATAGATTTGATGTAAGCCGATTAAGATATTTTTTTTTCGAATTTAATTAATTAAACATTTATTTATTAGATGACACCAAAAGAAATAACCATAAATATTGATAAGGTCGCCAGTATTTTAAAAAGTGAATATTCAAAACTTGAGACTCATGTACTGAAGACCATAAAGAATTGGTATTTGTTATTTTGAGTCAATTCGTTTTTTGTCAAGTAATTTATATTAAAAAATACTTTTTTAATTCAGCTTCATGGAGTTACCAATGAAGTCATACATTTATGGTACTCTTATTGGCCTTGTAAATGTCACGCGATCTGATGTTGGTGTTAAAGTCGTGAAAATGACAACGCAGACGTTGCAACAGTGTTTGAATGAAGGGAGTTGGCGCGGAGCAAAATTATCTGTAAGATATTTAATTATTGTTATTATTATCATTTTTTTTTTCTTTAACATTTTAACATTATCAATAATATTTGAACTTTATATCATCATTATTAATCGGTTAAAGCTTAAATTTTTTGGAGAGTTGACAAATGCTAATGTTATATCACCCAGATCTATGTTAGATATTTATGATGATTTATTAACAGCGCTCGATGAACAAAATCTGAAAATGGTATAATATTATGATATGTTATATAGTAAATTTGATATTAAATAATATATAATTGTTTTTATTTCAAACAGTCTCGTGCGGACACAATTGTGTATATTGTTTTAGCCTCATTACCTTACGTAAGTTTAAATAAATTTAATTTTTTAAATATATAATTCCTTTTTTTTTATGTTTTTATTAAAGTATTTATGATTTTAGGTGGCAACAAGGCTTCGAGAAAGGTGTCCAGATGTTTTAGAAAGCATGTTAGCAAAAATTGAACGATATTTCTATGCTAGAGAACGAACTATATTGGATATAGATGGATCGGTTGTTCGAAAATCCATTCAACCTTACGTTGGACTCAATGTGTCATATGAACAACAAGATGTAAGAGTTCTTCCACTTTAATGAATTCTTTAAAATTGGAGTTATCCGAGGAGATATCTATCTATATATATTTTTTTTATTTCCGGCGCGTTTTGATTGAATTTGAATTTGGTTTTTGATTATATATTTTGATTATGTGTACACTATATATTGAAAAAGGATTTTTTTTTTCTTTTTTTTTGCCATTCAATGATATTAAATATTAAAGCAATTATTTTTTTTATTATTCTAAGGCGTTAGAACTCTTATGGACCCAAATCCAAAATTTGAAAAGTAGTGATTGGGTGGTAAGATAACTTCTTTTTTTATTTGGTTGATACAAGACTTTTATTTTTGCTCTTTATTTCACATTAAAATATATTATTATACTTTATTAGTGCCCAAACCTTTCGAAACCTTGGTCGGAATATGATGGTGTATTGATAACTGCAGACCAAGTTCGTTATTTCTTCAAAAATTTTTCACTTGACATTAAAAAGCTTTAATAATTTAACATATACTTTCTAAAAAAATAGCATGAAGTTGAAAAGTTCGTTGTACCACAAGAGTTTGGTGGAATGAATAATTCTTTGCCAGCTACGTTGTTCCGAATTTTCGTTGGCTTGGATGATGAGGTTTGTTTTGTTTATATTTATTTTGTGGCAATTTATGATAGTAAGTATGTAATTTATAAATTTCTTCTAATTTAATATCTGTTATTTTTTTCTAACAACAAAAAAAAAGTCAATAAAAGAACATGATATCTCAGATATAACATATTTTATTATCAATGATGTTGTTGATGATATTCTCGATGTTATGGAAGTAAATCGTAAGGACTGCGCAAAATATCTAAAAGATCTTCCATACTGTTTTGCACCAGACACTTTTATTGGCAAAGATACAACTGTTTCAGCAACAAAAGCCGATGTTAAGGTTGAAACGGAAACAAAAATGGAAACCGAAGATGATTCATTTTCTAATAATTGGAATAATGATAACCCACCTTCAGTAGATACAACTAATTCAAATCAAAATATTACTGCAAATTTTCAGCTTGAGCAGATTATTGTTGAGGTAAGTACATTTCTCAACATATATAGTCATTTCAATTCAAGAAAAAGATACTATAATAAATAATTTTTATAACATAGTCCATTTTCAAGAATATCTTCCAATTGCCACAGCCAAAATATAAATACATATATTATCATTCACTTCTAACCGAAATTTGCAAGAATATGCATGAAACATTTCCGCCTGTGATATCCTTTATTAACAAATGATTTCATATAATTATTTGCAGAAAAGTTATTTTATTATAATTCCTTGACTTAAGATTATTTATTTTTTGACGAATTTTTTACCTCGGTAAGGCCATAGGAATTCTATTTGATCGTGTCGATACTATGGATGTAGAGTGCTGTTATAGATTCTGGAATTGGTTTAGCCATCATCTAAGTAATTTCAGTTTTATATGGAATTGGAAAGATTGGTAAGCCTAAAGTTAATTTTATATTATTATAAAAAAAATATATATATGTTATCCTGAACCTTTTTTTCCATCGTGCCAGGGAGAGTTCTTTACAATTAGATCCTTTACATCCAAAAGTATGTTTCTTACGAGAAACATTCCAAAAGATGGTACGCTACAGTTATTATGAAAGAATCAAATCTACTATTCCGGACGAGTTTTCGTCCATTTTTCCGATAGAACCATCCACTAGTTTTAAATATGAAGATTCTAGTAATATTAAATTCTTAATCTTTGCCTTAAATTTATGCAAATTAGACCAAGTTTTAATAGAGTATCTTTGATATTGTTTTTTTAAATAGCTCATCCCTTACACGATTTGGCTGAGACTTTATTAGGAAAAATTCGAAAAAGAGCCTCCAATGAAGACGTACAAGCATATTTTAAAGAGATAGTTACAGTTTTACCTCCAAAAGAACAAGATCAAACTATACGTGATATTTTTGTTCAATGTGTGCTCATGCAAGGGTGTAAGAGTTTTAGTCACGTGCTTAATGTTATTGAAAGGTACGATATTATATTTATCAAAATGAAATACACGAATCATGTTATCAAATACAAAATGAATTTTTGAATTAGGTATCTACCAATTCTTCAATCTTTAAATGAGACTTCTGAAGACAAATTACATACGGTTAAAATTGTCGCGGAATTTTGGAAAAGAAATACTCAGGTATGAGTTTTATTCGTTAATTTATTGATTAATAATAACTAATTTATGTAGTGTTCTTTTTTAGTTCTTGGGTATTCTTCTTGACAAATTATTAAATTATCGAGTTATTGACGCCAGTTCTATAATAACATGGTTATTCACGAAAGAGATGGAAACAGAAGTTTCCAAGTGAGTTATAATTAGATAAAACTATTAATGAAATATATATATATATTTTTAACCATTTTATAACATTCTAGATCATATATGTGGGAAATTATGAAGAATACTATAAATAAAGTTATATCAAGAGTCAAGCAAGTTCAATATAAACTCGATAGCTTGATGAACCCACACACAGATTCCGATATCATTGACATAACAAGCGATGGTACTCATTAATGCGAATTATTTATTGATATTTTTTTTTTTTGTTATTATATAATTCATAAAGTATGTTATTATTTTTTACAGTGGATAAAAAAGTTAACGCTGAAGAATTACGTAGTCTTGAAAATACATTGAGCAATGTGACTAGAGAACAGAAGGAAGTTTTGTTAGCCCTGGTTAATTTATTTGTTGGTATGCTTGATGATAGGCTAAAAGAATATAACGAACAAGGTATTCAAGATCCTATGTCACAATATTGGTTCTGGTGGGCATATGGATTTTTTAAGGAAATTGGACGATGTGTAAGTTAATTTTTTCTCATTATTCTTTTTTAATAATAAATATAATATTAATGTTTTAATTTGTGGAAAAAGTATCAACCTCAAATGTCAACATTTATGGTAACATTGGAAACCGTTATTATTGATCCATCGGATACTAAAACTAATCCAATTATCGCAAGCGTAATTGAGATGATTAAAGCGTTTGGGCGTATGAAGGACGCTTCTGTCATTGAAGATTTATCATAAATTAAAATTTTATCATTTTCGAAGGTAAGTTAAAGATGTGTAATTTTTCTGTATCATTTGTCTTTTAAATACAATTTCTTAAAGCGAAATAAATTAGAAATTATCAAATTATATTTAAAATAAATGTAATATTTACGACTTTTTTTTATTATATATCAATCCAGCTATTTTGCTACACTTCTATATCTTGTAAATATTCAAAAAAGAATGATCTTTTCAGTATGAGCGAAATTCATAATTACATACTGCAAAGTTCGTTCTCATAAATTATTGCAAATTTTAACTGCAGATTTTTTTTCTACTAACAAAAAACTGGTTTGCATCTCAATAATAATAAATAATAAATAATAAATAAAGCATTTAAATTTAATTGCAACTTAGTGTCCACGTTTTTTAACCTCGAAAGAAAACAAGTTCGAATCATCTTTATTTAATAATAATTGATCCTGTTTCATTTTTCTTAAAGTCACAGATACTCTAATGCTTCGAATGATTTTTTCATCCCCGACCTCATCAATCTCATTCTCTTCTATTCCATGAGTCCAATTATATCTAGATGATCCGCTGAGAGCAAGAACGGATCCTGGTCTAAGAATTACTGGTATCGTTTCACCAGTATTTTGAATATCCTTAAATTTGTTATAATTATTAGTGTTATCACCATCCTGTTCAATGTCAGATAAGGGTTTGAATTGCATTACACAAGATGATAATAATGATATGACTACAATCCCATCTTCGAATCTGATAAAAAAGAAGTAACATTAAATTCATATCATTTTACATAATTAAAGAACAGCAATTAGCTTTACAGCTTTTACCTTGGCAAATCCACATGACTTGTAATACCTTCTCCAGGTTTATATAAATTGATAATTGACTGTATTTATAATAAGAAAATTAATTAGTAGAAATGGAATTTTTTTTTTTTTCACCGAATCTATGAAATCTTTTAACGATTTAAGTTTCTTTATTCTATAATTCTTTCACAAGATTAGTTAAACACACGCCTGATCAAATAAAGGTTTCCTATTCTGAATTTCATCAGGAAAAAGTCCAAGTGTATGAGAAATAATTTCAACAGCATTAAGAAGGAATGATGGTAATGTGCCAAAACACATTGCCTGATTTGATTCCGGATTATCAAAATAATTAGCTTCTATAATACCGTTAATTAATTCATTTTGTTGTTCGTGAGTTAAAAGGTTTTCATAAAGAATTAATCCAGATATCAAAGGGAAGGTTGTGGAAGATATATCAATCGGTTCATTTTCATTAAATGAACTTGTTGATACCTTATGATCAAAAACTTCAAGTTCATCAGAAGAATTATTTTCTTCTGTTGTATCATTACTATCTGAAAAACCAAAAAGTTCCTCGATTGAAGGATCTTTGTACATAGGTATAATATATAATATAAAACTTTATTTTAAAATAATTATATTTTAAAGAACTACCTTTAAAAATTTAATTAACGCAACATATATTCATAAAAGAAAATTTTCTTTTTATAAATTACAAAAGTATAGAATTCAAAGTAGAAGTGGTTGAGTGGTTCGATTTTTTTTAATTAAATCGTGTCAATAAATCACGTGAATTGCGAAATTAGGCTTCGATTTAAAAATTATGAAACAATTTCTGGAAATAATCTGATGCTTTTTAGGTCATTGAGATAGATGACAGTTGGCAAGTGCGGAACTTTATTAAATTTTGTTAATTAAAAAATTTTGTTAATTAAATAAGTTTGCAAAATACCATTGAACTAGTTGCAGATTTAAAAGTTAAATCTTGCAAACAATAATTTTATTCCAAGGTTTATATTAACAATAATACTGTAATGCTATAAAAAAATTTATCATTGATTATCCCAGAGTTAATAATAATAATTTCAATATATTTATTTTAATTTTTTTTATTTATATATTAATATTTTTCTTGAAATAAAAAAACAAAAATACAAAATGTTTTATCACATTTTATGATTTATTATCATAAGTTTGGTTCATTTGTTTTTTTAAAAATAAAAAAAAAAAAGAATGAAATTACAAGAAATTATTTATGGTCAATATGATATCTAAATAATCTAATATTGCATTCTAAAAAATCTACTAAAGTCCTTCATTGAGCAGTTTATTTAATCTATCATAATGTATACTTGATAACTTCACATAATCCATATGTGGATAAAACGCTTTTGTCAAGTCAAACAAAGCATCTTTCAATACTGTATAATTATTAATCAATAAAAAAAATTAATATCTACAAAATTTAATGATATTTTAGTTTAAAAAGAAATTTACCATTTATAACAATTAACGGATCTGACAAAACAGTAGAATATGCAAATGTAAAAGGATCTCCAACATCCCACTCATCCAATGGCGGTTCTTTAGAATATTGCTCAAGAGACATTAAACAATCTAATATTGATTCAAAGACATTAGCAATATCACACTGTACAATTCCATGTTTATCCTCATTCAATGATTTAACTGTTAAAGCCGTTAATGCTTTAAAATATAAAGCGATAAATTAATAAATAATATTTATATTAAATACTAAAAGATTTATTGGAAATGTAATACCTTGTATAGCATATATTGTAATATATAAATCTTTAAAAACATGCTTTGTTCTTCTCTCAATTGATCTCTTAAGTAAAGGGACGGCAAAATAATAATAAGTTTTTCTCATAAAGTATGGACGATTACCCGTCACTGGATGAAACCATTCCAATAACTTCATTCCCCAATAATCATGATCTTTAGTCATTGTTTCGGCAGTCATCTTAACTTCAAGATCTTTGTGACCAACTATTTTTCGTTCCTTTTCTTTCAATGCATTTTTTTCCATAGTTCTAAACTTTTCATACTTTTTTTTTAACAATAATTTTCTTGCTTGTTGTTTTTTAATTTCATTTTGTGCAGAACTTGCAAGCCCTAAGATCAAATCCATACATGAACGAGATATTTCTGTCCATGCAGAAGTGGGATTATTATGCTTAACACAATTGAACGCACGTTTACGATTGAAATCTGCATATATAGCATTACGTCTATGCTGATCAAATTTTGCAATATGCCACAATTCCAAAAATGCCAATTGCTAGAAAGGAGAATTTAAGATAGAACATTAGAATTTAATTAAAAAATATATATATTGATTGAGAAATATAAAACCTGATAATAGGGTTGTTGATATGAATGCAGTCCATCTACAAGAATTGCATGAGGATCCATATATACACCAATAGTAAAATGTATCTAATATCAAAGAAGATATATAATAAAAGTTATCTTTAGTCCTATTTTCCTATTTTTCAATTATGAATAATTTGATTACAATTATGCTAAACCAATCAATTCATATGATATAGATACTAACCCGTGTAAAAAAATGTTCTATCAAAAAATCTATTACAGACCAACACATGACGGTAAAAATCGCACTGACAACTGTTCTATTGAATAGCTGTACATCAAACCAAGAAGCACGCATCCAATAATAGACTGAAGTGTTACTTTAAAACATTTGGAGAGATAAGTAAAAGTAGAACACGTGTGAAAAAGAACTTAATTTGTGTTGCATTTTTTGAAACTTACTGTAAAAAGATAAGGTTAGGTAACCATTCATAGATGGTGTTCCATATAAAAAGTTTAAAAAACCACAATATCATCGAGAAATATAATGCTGTCGTGAGAGTACTCCATACAAAAATATTGAATTGGTGGTTCCAAATTATCAAAATTTCTTTTAGTAAAGAAAATGGATATCTTGGCTATGAAAAAAGAACTGATTTTAACAGATTACATTTTGAATGCACATTAATGTTCTTTTTTTACTTTAATTTACCTTTGCCATATTAAATGTTAACATATATCTTTTACGTAACAAAAAATTACATCCATACCAAATCCCAAGAATTGCAGTATGGAATAGCGCGATTAAATAATGTTCATTAATCATTGGAAGAAGACCTTTACAATTGTCTTTACGATGACTTGGACACCAAAAACTACTTAATAGATCAAGTTAATATTTCATTCTTAATATTAAACAAAGTTGATTGTGTGACCTTACTCTTCCGTTCCAGGGTATAAAAACATTGTTCTTGTTCGCCTATAACTTACTCCAATGAGATCAAAATAAGTCCATCCTATGATGATTGAGGAAATTGTATATATTAAAGGAGTGATGTAAGTGCGCTTCTTATACATTAAAGTATGCAATTCATCTAACAAACATGCCGGTGTATCTCTACGAACTATAGACATCAGGTTAATCATTAATATATCATCTTACTTAATGCTAATAATATAGTAATTAAGTAACTTAAGAACCTGACTCCTGAATAAGTACTTTTCGAAGAGCTATTATTGGCAAAAGACCAATAATGTAAACTTTCAAAAAAGCAATAATAGTGTCTAAAAAAAAGGTCATGTAGAATTCGGAATATTCCATACAGTAATTTTCTAAATACGATTGTTCAAGACGCGTTAGTTAATACCTATTTTTTTAACAAAAAAATGAAATAAAATTTACAAACCTCTGCCCTGAAACAAATATATTATGAAGCGAAAAAAAGAGATAATCGCGTAAACACACCCAGCAGACACGCCTAAAAACACGTTTCGTGTTTTCCTCAACTCAGTAGTGCCACATGCAAGACCATATGTTGACAGTTGCGTTTGAGCGTCAATAGTACTCATTGCAAACAAAGCTCCAAATTCCTTAGACACGCTCGATTTAGACGTATAAATGCAAGATAATAAAACTGACCGATTAAATATTATTTACAAATGAAATTTTTATCATTCCCTTTCACAAAAACGTATCCAAAAATTCGAAAGGAACAAAAAAGCAAAACGAAAAAGTTCTTAATCAAATAAAGGAATGAACTCTCAAAAAATGGAAATGAGTAACTACGATACCCCAATGAAATATAAAAGAACGAGCCGAATGTTGAAGAAAGTTAATTGAACATTTAAATTTATTACTAGACATGCATGGCGCAGACTAATGCAGGTAATTTCGCTGAATCACATGACACAACAATTTGTGTGTTTGTAGATTTGCTAAATTGTTAGTTTATTGAGTTTTTATGTTTTTATGTTTTTATATTATACATCTACATAGGTTTGTACATACTGATTATTGATTGAACAAGGTTGAAAATTTGAAAATAGAGGGAAAAACGGCTTATAGTTCTTAGTATTATAAATAAATGTGTATAATGAATAAATAATTTCTTTAAATGAACCTGTTTCTTTATGATTGAAAATATTATTATTATTATTATTATTTTTTTTTTTTTTTTTTTTTTTTTTTTTTTTTTTTTTTTTTTTTTTTTTTTTTTAAAATTTTTTTTTTTTTTTTTTTTTTTTTTTTTTTTTTTTTTTTTTTTTTTTTT